>VMBQ01000916.1:93058-118600 GCA_007657795.1 Dreissena rostriformis | reverse complement strand
AAAGGCCGATTTCCCAACTTTTTGTACAGTTACTAATAATGGCGTCCGCGTGTTTACGAAATTCGAAACACATTCATCTTAAGTCATGGTGTCTTGTTGGATTATTACTGGATGCTATTTTTGATTTTTTTTTTTTGGCATGCCTAGTAGCACACTGCTAACGCGGTGTTGCGCGGCGGTCCCTGATAAGAACGGAAATTGTCTGCATTTACTTACTAGGCTAAAGTAATACACGCTGAGGGTATTAGCGAATGCGGCGGAACGCCAAGCATTTTAGCTAGTTCACCTCGCTTTCAAACTCCGCGTAAACACTCGCTAGCAGAAAAAAAAAATGCGGAGGGAGCGTGTTTTTTGGGGAAAACGCGTGGACTGTACTGTAGGTTGTGATGTAAACAGTTCCAATATTATCCCAACAGCTGATGGGAATTGATAGTTATTATTTGTCTGGAAACATCTGTGCTTAATCTATTAGTAATTGGATAATTGAATGATGGAGGGTTGCCTCTAGTGTATTTTTGAAGATTGGAAAAAGTGTTGCATTAATGTACATGTTGTGCAGAAATTCAAATTTTACAAAGTTGTATTTTTGTGCTCACTTTTTTGGTGAAGAAAATGTGCATTTTTCTTAGCAGTAGAGTGCTCCAGCCCCCCTCCCCCCTTCTCTTGACTGCCTCTTTTGCATGGGAAGTAAAGTGTCCAAGAACAGTATTACACTCCATCGCATTCTTTTGGAGTTATTGTCCTTTGTTTATTTCCCTCGTACCTAACCAAATTTTGTAGGGGTTCGTTACTAACAACAAACATTATTTGTTATGCCTTATTGTAATGCTCTTGTGAATCACTTGTGTTGCTTTATCTGCTGCCAGCAGACATTTAGAAACTGTGTCCTAGAGATAATCAATTTAATTGGGATTTAAATTGGAAACAAATGTATGGACAGATATGATATGCAGCAGATTTTACACTTGACACTTTACTTTTAAGGAAATCTTGTGAATCATTGTATTTTCAAGGGTTTTATATAAAGATTCCGAATAATGTTTAGTGTGTGTGTGTATTTGATTTCTTATATAAAACTATTTAAACCTATTTGGAAAAGCTTGTTTATCTTTCTTTAAAAAAAATAATGTTTTATACACAACATGCACAGTTATGCTACATTTTCACGATATACACTCAGTAATGTTTTATACACAAATATACACAATTATGCTACATTAACATGTACACAACATACATTTTTTGTATACCCCCTTCTTCGAAGAAGAGGGGGTATATTGTTTTTGGCCTGTCTGTCTGTCATTGTGTCTNAACATATTCAAATTATAAGTCACACAACACATTCAAAGTCTTAATTGGAATCAGTGTGACTGGTGCTGTAGTTGTTGTATCCAATTTTTGGGGTGGTTCAGCATCAGATGTTAAAATAACAAGAGACAGCTGTTTACTTGCTATACTTGATAAAGGTGATGCTGTGATGGTAGATAAAGGCTTTATTCATTTAAAATCAGACTTTGAAAAAAATGGTGTTAAATTGTATTGTCCCCCTTTCAAAACTAAGGAACACTTTTCTAAAGAAGAAGTAGAATTAACAAATAGAATTGCTTCTGCAAGAATACATGTTGAAAGAAAAATGGAACAAATAAAAACTTCAGGATTTTGCATGGTGTGTTGCCAATTGCCCTCAGTAAGATATCAAATGAGCTGGTGTTTGTTTGTAGTGCATTGACAAACATAATGCCATCTTTGGTAAAGTGATTAGGGCAACAGAGTACAACGTGTATTTGTGTAAATACTCAATTCTAAAACACCTGTAGTGGCTGGTACATAAGTAAGTTACATTGTATGATATCATGTTTGAGTATTTTCAAACATACATATGTTGACATCATCTCATGTGCGTCTTCATTTTTAAAATGTAACAAACCAATTCTGCATTCCATATAGTGCATTTATTATAATCATATTCAATAACATGGTGAACAAATTATTTGTTTTCATCTTGAGCAGGCAAGTTTAACCCTTTACACAATACAGATTAAATATAAAATCCTCTGTAGCAGATACATTTTGAAAGCATTTTGACTAAATGGGAAATTGCTTGTGTTGAGTATTTTCCGTTTGTCAAAATATTTATTACTCATCAAGAATGAACACAATAAATCCATATTTTTAAAGACTATTGATATCTGCTGCAGACCTATAATGAACCTAATTCATTATATAAAACATGCCCGAAAAAATCTGCTTAACCCATTACTAAAAGACACATTTTGTATGTCCTAATTTAAAAACAAAAGGTTGCAGACAACAAATACAATTGAAATATAACATAAAGAAATAAATTTGGTAGGGTAAAAATCGTTGCGATTAAAGGAAAAATTGTTCAAAATTCTCCTTTTATCACATTTAATTCAAGAGTTGTCTGCAACAATCCCTTTAAATCTTGTTATCGTTTGGTAATAAGATAATAGGCTGTTTTCATACTTATGTTACGTGGGTTACACTAAAACTATATAAACCTGATGAAGAAAAAGACTTGGACGTCATCTTAAACAAAGTTTGTTTGATACCTTTTCATTACTGATAAAGAAAAAAGTCAATTTTTTGATCATTGGTAGAAAAAGCTCGTACCGCCCTTTAAAACTTGACCAGATTATTTGGTAAATTTCCTGTTACACGCTACTATGTTTATTAAGAGAACTGTGGTAAGATTGAAAAAGAAAATATTTTTTATTTGTTTTCATTTTAAAATGTTCTTTAACTTTGTATGTAACTTGCTGAATTTGAAACATGTGTAGAGGACTTAAACTTTGAAATTATTGTCGAACAAGAAGGCAAGTTCTTGCATTAGCTATTTCTTCTTTTCCAAGAATAATTTATACTCAGTAAGTGGGCATAGTGCATCTTTTATATATTTCTGTCAAGTCCTTTTCACATGCTCTTTTTTAAATGTTTTTAACACAATTGCTGATGTGTATTTTCCTCATGTTAACTTTTTGTTTTGATGTAGACATTTTAGTTTAAATAAATATGCTGTTTTATTTTAACCATTTTTGTTTTTATTATGCCCATGAACTATATGTGGGAGTGGGGGGTCGTAACCACATATTTAAACAACTTGACTTCACAATGCCCTTCGTCACCAAGCAGGACTACTCATACAAATGCGTCTGAATTTATATGAAGCAGCTTTCTGGCTGATTTGCAACAAGTATATGGGGTCTTCCTAAACAACAAATGAGCCTGGCATTGCAAATCTTCATTACAGGTCCACTGGCTGTAGGCCAAAAGAGCTTATGTGATGGTGTGGTTTCTGCCTTTTGTATGTCTGTCCGTTAGACTTTTTCTTGTTTTTGCGATACAGTCCACAGTTTTCATCCGATTCTTTTCAAACTTGCACAATGTCAATGAGTAATCGGACCATATAATCCAGAATTATCTCTTTTTGAATTTGATAAAATTGTAAAATTTTGCTCGTTTACGCGATAGATAAAGTCCACAATATTTAAAATGAACAACATCAGACCATTAAGTCCAGAATCATATCTCCTTACATTTGAGAAAATTGTAAAATTCTGCTTGTTTACACAATAGGTCACATTTTTCATCTTATTCTTTCCAAACTTGCAGTGTCTTTATATGAATGAGGACTCTAACCCTATTGGAATTGAGCATTATCCGACCATTACGTCCATACTTATCTTCCTTAGAATTTGAGAAATTTTGAAATCCTTGTTCAAAGTCCAAAATTTTCATCCGATTCTTCCCAAACTTGCACAGGTTTTTTTTATCAATGAGGACCCAACCCAAACCCTATATGAGCAATATCGGACCATAAGTCCAGAATTATGTCTCTTTGAATTTAAAAATAAAAGTGAAAAACTGCTTGGTTAGGTGATTATGTCAACATTTTTCATCAGATTCTTTCCAAACTTACAGTGTCTTCATATCAATGAGCATTTTTACCTCATTTAAAATGAGAAACATCGGGACAATAAGTCCAGAATTTTTACTTTTTGTTTTGATGTAGACATTTTAAAATCCATTTTACTACAATTGGACATTTTTATTAAAATTAATGGATGCCGCGTGGTGACAACGTTAATTAAAATTTCTTACATCACTTAAATATCTTATAAAAAATACACGTGTTTTTATATTAACAAATAAATGCAAACAACACATCTATTATCCATGTATTTTTATGGTTGTCTATCATAGGCCCTAAGTACTATCCCTACCACATATAGAGCGCGAAGCGCGACACGTATTATTGATTGTAACAATGAGTTGCGATAAAGGAAGCAGCCGCTTATCAAGGAGGAGCTGTGTCCCAGCAACCCGTTTCCCTAGAGTCAAGCACTCCTCGGAGTTTTTTTTTAAGAACCACATATAGAGCGCGAAGCGCGACACGTATTACTATCCAGGTGGTATGGACCCTTTAGCATTATCCGACCATTACGTCCATAGTTATCTTCCTTAGAATTTGAGAAATTTTGAAATCCTTGTTCAAAGTCCAAAATTTTCATCCGATTCTTCCCAAACTTGCACAGGTGTTTTTTTTATCAATGAGGACCCAACCCAAACCCTATATGAGCAATATCGGACCATAAGTCCAGAATTATGTCTCTTTGAATTTAAAAATAAAAGTGAAAAACTGCTTGGTTAGGTGATTATGTCAACATTTTTCATCAGATTCTTTCCAAACTTACAGTGTCTTCATATCAATGAGCATTTTTACCTCATTTAAAATGAGAAACATCGGGACAATAAGTCCAGAATTTTTACTTTTTGTTTTGATGTAGACATTTTAAAATCCATTTTACTACAATTGGACATTTTTATTAAAATTAATGGATGCCGCGTGGTGACAACGTTAATTAAAATTTCTTACATCACTTAAATATCTTATAAAAAATACACGTGTTTTTATATTAACAAATAAATGCAAACAACACATCTATTATCCATGTATTTTTATGGTTGTCTATCATAGGCCCTAAGTACTATCCCTACCACATATAGAGCGCGAAGCGCGACACGTATTATTGATTGTAACAATGAGTTGCGATAAAGGAAGCAGCCGCTTATCAAGGAGGAGCTGTGTCCCAGCAACCCGTTTCCCTAGAGTCAAGCACTCCTCGGTTTTTTTTTTTAAGAACCACATATAGAGCGCGAAGCGCGACACGTATTACTATCCAGGTGGTATGGACCCTTTAGCATTATCCGACCATTACGTCCATAGTTATCTTCCTTAGAATTTGAGAAATTTTGAAATCCTTGTTCAAAGTCCAAAATTTTCATCCGATTCTTCCCAAACTTGCACAGGTTTTTTTTTTATCAATGAGGACCCAACCCAAACCCTATATGAGCAATATCGGGCCATAAGTCCAGAATTATGTCTCTTTGAATTAAAAAATAAAAGTGAAAAACTGCTTGGTTAGGTGATTATGTCAACATTTTTCATCAGATTCTTTCCAAACTTACAGTGTCTTCAATTCAATGAGCATGTTTACCTCATTCAAAATGACAAACATCTGGACAATAGGTCCCGACTTGTTTTCTATGAAATTTGAGAAAATAAAGAATTTCCACTTGTTTAAAAGATTTCACAACTTTCGTCTGAATCTTTCCAAACTTGTTAAGTGTTTTTATATCAGTATTACTCGAACCCTATTGAAAATGATGAATATCGGAGCAATAAATCTATTATGATCTTTTACTGAATTTGAAAGTATTGTGAAATTCAGCTTCTTTATGCAATTAACAGTTTTCATTCATTTTTTTTTCAAACTTTTACAGTGTTTTCATATCAATGAGTACTCAACCCCTCTCGTAAATGAGCAACGTAAGAATAAGTTCAGAATCATCTCCCCTTGAAGTTGAGAAAAATATGAAATTACGCTTACATGATGAAGCAGATTTTTTAAAACCTACACAGTTCTGTTCAATAAATGAAAACTGCACACGGATGCCAGTAAAAAAACAACAACGAAACCAATGTAAATAAAATGAACTATGAAATATTTGGGGGTTACAACACAAAATCATATATCATGGTTTTTTGGGGGTTATAACACAACATCATAGATAATGGTTATTTGGGGGTTATAACACACAATCATAGATAATGGTTATACCAGTATCTTTTTCTATTTTGTTTAAAATAATCAGCCAATATATTAATATTTACAGCAGAAAAAAAATCGTTCCATGTAACTTCAATGAGTGCCTTTTACACTGAAATTCCCGACGCCTTTTGATGCTTTGCATCAATACTTATCTTGTTGTATTAATTGTAATGACGTATTTTGATGTTTTTGTATGTTTTTTTAAAAATATATTCGAACTAGTCCCATGTATTGAGTTTGTACTTATATGTATAAAAAAAATAAATTCACGAATTGAGGAATCATAAATCAGAACAGCCAATAGTTTTTGAAGCTCAAAAACAGGAACCACATGCGGATACACTCTGGTGTTTTCTAAGCATCGCTAAATAAACTTTAATGTATTCAAAACTAATCTAGTAATCTTCAAATTGATTTAAGTCGAATAATCCAATTACAACAATAACGGGTAAGGTCGTACACCTTAGAGTTAACGCAACCAACCTTAACAAAGTTGTAGTCATGTCATATTAAATGCGGACAATTTGCGCTTCATGTACATACATGCTTCCTTCTCGTACATACGTGCTACCTTCTCGTACATACATGCTACCTTCTCGTACATACGTGCTACCTTCTCGTACATACGTGCTACCTTCTCGTACATACACGCTACCTTCTCGTACATACATGCTACCTTCGCGTACAAACATGCTACCTTCTCGTACATACACGCTACCTTCTCTTACATACACGCTACCTTCTCGTACATACATGCTACCTTCTCGTACATACATTCTACCTTCTCGTACATACACGCTACCTTCTTGTACATACATGCTACCTTCTCGTACATACACGCTACCTTCTCGTACATAAATGATACCTTCTCGTACATACATTCTACCATCTTGTACATACNTTCTCGTACATACATGCTACCTTCTTGTACATACATGCTACCTTCTCGTACATACATGCTACCTTCTCGTACATACGTGCTACCTAATCCAACATAATGTCAACTGACCAATAATATCATTTTCTCTCAACAAAGGAAGTTTTGGCGTTCCCAAGTCTGCAATTGCTTTGCTAACGTTGAACTTCCAGAGTGAAACGCTGATATTTTACTAACATTTTCTGCAGGTGCCCTCATCAAAATGTTTTGTTGTTTGCAATAATTTTGCTTTTTATCCATTATGTAATTTTACTTGTGAATCTGGTACTTCCCCGTTGTTTATCCAACACGTCATTCACAATAAATGAAGACTGTAAGTGCCCTATGATGATTAAATAATTAAAACATAAATCAGCGCTGGAAATATTAGAGCATTATTTTAGTATCTGATTTGATAAAATGAGATATTCTGCATTGCACAATGAGATAACATCGCAATCTTCTTAATTACCAAGGTAATCCAACATCAAGAATGCCTCCTACACTTTGCAAGAAAATGTTACATACTTTATTTCCCATTGAAATATTATTTTCAATATGTCGTTATATTCATTGTACAGAAACATACAAAATCTTTAAAAATATGAACATTGAGCAGGTAATTAATAAACGTGAAGGCCAGCAGACACGGAAGAAACATAACATGGTAAAATTCTCAATCAATTGAGTCTTTCTATACAACGAACAAATTAATTTGATTGCAATAAATTATCTGCTAGATTGTCATGTGTATAAGTAAGTTTTCATGGCAAACAGCAATTTAAGTCCCAGTTAATGAAGCTTGAAATAATAGATAGAACGAAGATATGACATTGGTTTCGGGTGATTAATTAAATCCTCGAAATAACATCCATTAAAAAAAATATTATAAGTGGTATTGTACATACATAGAAAACTTGAGTTGTATTAAATAATTTGATAAATCTTCCGATTTATCGTAGCAAGTTGTTAAGTGCAGCAAAACATAAAGCTCTACGTAGATGAAAACATTTAATGAAATATCATTTATGGCATGTGAGGTTCTCTCTTATCTGGAATGTCTTTGAGAACTTATACAAAGAGTGTATGACTCGGCTACAATGACGATAGTTTGGGGTACAGCTGGATTGTTAAGATAATTCAAAATAAAAGCTTTTATCATGGCATCAATAGCATATATGTCGGCTTTATCCCCCGACGCGAAAAACAAACTACAACAAAAGGAAAAGAAATATGCCTAATACGTATATTAAGATTGAAAAATAATGGGTAGTAATTGGTAGTTAAGCATGTTTCTATGTGAAATATTTAACTTTTTTTGATACCACATTTATATTGCGCCCTTTTTATACTCGAGATGTGCGTTCAGTGGCCTGTACACTTTTTTATTATATATAAAACATGATATTAAATTATATTTCCGACAATGTCTTTGTACAAAATGAACAAGTACTTCATTTGAATCACTATCGTGGTTATTACAGTACTTTGTATATTTTGCAAAAAAAATATTGTTGCAAAAATGTACAATGTGCCATTGAAATTAAATTAAATGCCACATGGTACCTTTTTGCACCAATGGGGCGAATTATTACAACTCAAAATTACGCGGAAATTTTCAGCCAGATCGTGATACTTGCTCCATTTAGGAAAAGAAATATAAATTATCAATGTTAATAACTAAATTGTTTCAAACTATTCAATAACAAACGAGCGGACTTTAAAAAGAATGTTCGTACACAAAACAACAATGCTCTTAAACTCATACACAATATGAACAAATATGGAAGAATACGATATACTTATGTCTTATACATTATGTCATTCTATTATCCGTCTAACCTATTAACCTATTTTCGATCACGTACCCCTTACGAACGTTTGAGTTTTTCTTTAACAAATTTGTTTCATACATAAATACAAGTCATTTAAGTACAGCTCTATTGTTTCAGCGCTCCTGACGTGCAAACTAGTTATCTTGAAGATGTCATCCCTATTTTAAGACAAAGGGTTAGGTTGTGCGGCACAAACGATATGACCATTAACACAGTTGATTTAGAATGCATAATGTTAGTTTACGCTAATGATCGTTATTACCATTATTAGTATAAATGTGCGATTGTTGTACAAATTGTAGAGCTCCAACAGCTGACATTGAAGACAAGAACTCATCAAGATAAACCAAGAAACTTGTACGCAAATATCGCTTTTTTAACACACTGAGGTTAACCGTGAATTCAATTCTGCAATAACTTCTACAAACCACAGAACTAAATCAGACACTAATATGAAACTAGTTATGTTGAGAACCACAAAAATAACATGTATGTGAGGTTTCGAGCCCGTTCGCTTGGATCCTCGCAACACTTCTTCCGGATTAATTTTAACCGTACATTTATTTATCAGGATTTTATTTTTGGTAACTCCTTTGTTTTATATACTTGACGTTTGACCTTATAGAAGAAATAATAATACGACTACGACAACATTATGGCGATTCTACGCACTTGAAAATAATATATTGATCGACTGCTTAGTTTAATGTGACCTTGGTATAAACACATTTGTAGATTGTGAAATTATGTTTTTAATCACATTGTCTAATATTACGAATTTAATTATATGTAAAGGGCATCACATACTATGACTGAAATATGGTAATTTAGTAACGAAAAAGCACGAGGATGTAATACAACTATAAAATTTTATTTAATACGTCCTACAATTGTTTTCAACCAGTTAAACAAATCATAAGTTGTATGGAGGCATTTTATTTAATGTTGACAGTGAAGACGACACAGTATGTAAGAACCTGCTTGGCAGCGATATCATATCCTGATTAAGCCGTGCCACATGAACATGTGCAGCAATGCAAACGTCCACGAAAAAGAGAGTGTTAATTAAAAGTAAAATTCAATAAACCGAACTCGATTTAGTGCATGATAGGCTTGCAAAGTATACTTCACTCACTTCTTGCCTTACTGATATCACATTTTACAAATACAAACAGACACACTGAAAACTCACTGCATTTTAGAATGAAATTAGCTTATACACTGAGAACGTTGGAAAAGATCATCTCCAATTTCTGTCACTTACTTTAACGTAATTAACTATCATTTAATTATCGGTTATAATGATTTTGAAACGCGGTATGGACCAATCACTGTATTGAAACTGTTTTTATTGAAATGTCGAGATGTCAACACAAAAGGAGCATTGTGATGCTGACGTGTCAAGGTTTGAGTTTCAATGGACTTCTTGTGTTAATTGGCCACATGAGCCGAAATACAAGTTACTTAAGAGTCAATGGGCCATGCGCTTAAAGGGACCTTTTCACAGATTTTAGCATGTTTTGAAGTTTCTCATTAAATGCTTTAAATTGATAAATAATAACATCGTAACTAAAGAGTTCCAGCATAAAACAAAAAAATAAAAATAAAGGAAAAAAAGTAATCCACAGCTGGGCTCGAACCACTGAGTCTTGGAGTAAAAGTATAACGCTTTAACCAATCTGCAATCCATTGTGTTACAGAATGATGTTTATTTTATACTTTATATAAGCAATCCGCGTATTGACACAAATTATAACGATAACAACAGAATTCTCCAAATTATTTAATCGTTTCGCGTTTGTTACGCTTTATAATTTTCAGTATTTTAAATTGTCAAAACATGCATATTATGGATATTTTAGAGCATGGGAAATGGTCAGTATTACTATTTCATTGCAAATAACATAACAACAATTTGCAAATCTGATACTATTTTTTTCAATATTGTCAATAGATCAAACTGTGAACAAGTGCCTTTAATGATGACGATGTCGATATTGTCATGAGCGAGGGTTAGCTATTGTGTGTATAACAATTTAAGCCAAATACCACGCTGAGTAGGAAGATCTTTCCAGCTCACTAAACAGCCACTGGTGCGAAATGAAGGTCATACATAAAGGCATATGATTCTTATAGGAGTATATTGTCTATGAACAAACGACAAGCTACGATTTAGCTATAAATCATTTCCCGCTCATATGTCACGTTCAACCCTAGCATCTCTGTGAGAGGTCGTATATTATATCGCTCTCCAGGACGCATACACAGTTGTCTAAAATGTTCGTACACAAAAAGGACTCGAATAGGCCGTTTATTGTTAAGAGAAAAAAGTTTTCACAAAGGGTCAGCTTTACGTACAACTACATTTACTGTGTATGTTAATTTAGAACATTTAATGACTTACTGTCTCTTAGGAAAAAATATTTCTCATTACTTTATGTAGCATTGATAGCGATAGAAATAATATCTGGTGAAATGGATAATAATAATGCATTCCAGTCCACAAATATATGGATGTAATGTACAAAGAAAGTTTACGATTACTTTGAGAAATTGCAATTATAAAATTTAAATTTAACTAATCGAATATGTATAATATGAATTTAACCGAGTGAACTATTTCTACTTGAACGAGTAAACAAAATAAAGATTTACATAAGATATATGGAAGTGTTTTAAGCATCGAGCATAAACGAATAAAGTAGGTTAATGTTCAAGGCATGTAAATAAGAACGTGTATAATGTACGTCATACATTATCTGATTCATATCTCCACGTGAAACTTTGCGCAATGTTGAATACTTAACAGAGAGAAACAAATGTCAACAAACAATAAATCACTTGCTCCATACTACCTCTGGGTCGAAGTAAATTAAAGGGTACAAAACATCGATAAATAATCTCAATTGGTGCTTATTTCACGATTTGAATACCTGAATGAGCACGGGTCCTCATTTGAGTACGTGTCATAACAAATAGCTTAAGTAGCCTTTAATTGCTCAAAGCGTTGAAACATGGATAGGCCGCATTTAAAATACTGTTTGTGAATGATCCAAGGGGTAAGGACAATTGTATAAACTATTTATGGCCTTCTAGTGCTATTGTGTTTCGTTCTGATAAAACTTTAGCGCTGCGGTTTAAACTTCGAAAACTTCCAAATGTTATTTTTTCAACGAGTCTGTTGATTGGTTTAATAAACTAATCAATTTGTGCAAGTTTAAATAAATAATCTTTATATATGATAGTAAAATCCCCTCTGGTATCTTAAGTTAATTACAACCTGTATGCTAGTACGAACCTTATCACGTTCTTCATTAATTTAGTATCATTTAAGGAAATTAGAGTTTAAAATACACAAAAAGTGACACGTCAGCTGCAAGAGCAGGAGAAAAACATTATAAAGAGAAATAACCATATTTATAATCATTTAGGATATGGAGCCGATTGCCAAACAGTGAGACGCAAAACAAAAACGCAATAGGGACGACACACACGTACATGACAAACACACACACACATGCAAACAACTATGGTCACCGCCTTGAACCGTTCGATGCAAAAACACTGGGGGTTTAAACCGGTTTTTTGGAGCTTCAAACCTCACACTGAGCCAATAATTATTCATTTAAATGACATATTTACGCAATAGACAACACGAAACATATTAAATATACGCAACCAAGGAATCTTAATAAATCTGGGGTCACCGCCTTTGAACAGTCATATGTGCCTTGATAATCTAAATCACAAAGATGAGTTCATAATTAAAATCATCCCCAGGATAAGCAGAAACTTACCCTGATCGTCACCATTATAAACGTACACAGACAACACTACATTCATCGTTATCATCACAAGATGAAAACAAAACCTACTCATCCTTACGCTGAAATATTTTAATGTAATGAACATTGTATTGTGATTGACGGTAATAATAAGTATACGCTGCAATAAATTATCTCATGAAAGCAATGCAATATTTTGTCCAGAAGAAAAGACAGCTCTTTTATTCAACCCTACGCAAATGCCGTTATTGTCTTACCCGATGACATTCTATGTCTAGCAAATTAATACAATTGACGTGCAAATATATGCCTAATGCAAATCTGACTTCTTCTGTGACTTCTTAGAAACTAGTTTTATGTTAAATTATCCAGATGCACAATTCTCGGTCAAAAAACATCGTTACAACATCGCACTTAATGCTTATGCAAAGTGTGTCACTATATCAGTAAGAGCTTCTTCATTCATTAAAAAAACAATCATAATTCACTCTTTGATATCAAACTGACATCAACCGTCAGAAGTTGTCTTTAAAGTCGTCAGACGTTCGCACGGGGCTGTACTGCCTGAAGTGTTTATTTATCAATTAACATTGGGTTCGGCTCCATAACAGTTGTGCGACTGTATTGCCTCAATTGTTCATTCATGAATTACAATGCGGTGAGGGCTTCGTACTATTTGTGATTCAACAGCATCGACAGACGTCGTGTTTGTTATATACTCCCTTTTTTGTTTTCGTGGTCTCTTTGCTAGCGTTAATTTTTACCACTAATATGTATCAAGAGCCTGTTTAGCCACTTTTCTGAGCCAAAAGCCATACAATGTGGTGTAAAACAAGGTTGTCCCTTGTCAACCACCCTTTTTATTCACAGTATCGAAATACTGTCAAATTATATCGAGAAAAATGAAAATATTAAAGGAATAAAAGTAAACGACCTTTACATAAAACAAATCCTTTTTGCAGATGGCACAACATACTTCATTGATGGAACAATTAACTCATTCACTGCTTTAATAAACGCAATACAAGATTTTAGTGAAATATCCGGCTTAAAACTAAATACCCACAAATCAACAATAATGCGTGTTGGTTCACTAAAACATTCACTAATTAAATTTAAGGAGTACAAAAACTTTGTCTAGACGTCTGATGGAGCTAAACCGCTTGGTTTCCATTTCACAAATAAAGAAATTCTCGATATGGCAAAAAAACAATTCAACCAAAATTACAAGAATTTACAAAATGCTTAAAACAGTGGGAACACAGAAAATTAACATTAATGGGAAAAGTCACTGTTGTCAAAACATTTGCGCTGCCCAAAATAATGTACTATCTGACAATGCTTCCCACCCCCAAAAATGATACAATACAAACAATTATTAAAAATATTTTGCAATTTATATGGAATGAAAAACCTGAAAAAATCAAAAGAACAACATAAGTTAAACCTATTGAACAGGATGGACTGAATTTAACAGATAAACATGCTTTTATACATTCCAATAAGGCTAGTTGGGTCAAAAAATTGACAGACACAAATAATAAAGGCCAATGGAAAATCTTTTACCAGAAAGAATTAAATAAATATGGTGGCGATCTGGTGTTTGAGTGTCCTTTAGAAGAAAAAACATATTACTGTATCACCATTTTTAAAATCTTATCATGTAACAAAGTTAAATCATATGATAACGCAGGACACATCAATAAAACAATATCTAAGAAATAATATTTTTCTATCATGGTTTGTTGTCGAATAACCCTGAGTAAGGAATATAGATGCGTAGGAATTAAATCACGAGTGCGAAAGCACGAGTGATTTGATAACACGCATTTATACTCCTTACTTAGGGTTATTCGACAACAAACCATCATAGAAAATTATTATTTCGATTCTTACACGATTCTGATTGATTTGGTTCAAGCTTTTGGACGTGAACTATATTTTTCAATACTCCGCCCTTCTTAGTACAAAGTTCACTATTTAGTGACCTCATTGAATTGTACAAACATAATTATGACGTCGTTTTCATTCGTAAATATTTTGTAAATGACGTCACTTTCATTGAAACAAAAATCGTAGAAATTTAATGACGTCACGTTTATTTATGCTACTGAATAGCTGACATGCTATTTTTTTCTTAATTACGTTTCCTAACAAATAACATTCTGTGTAGGCGTGGTTGTGCCACTTATCAACAAATATACAATTTGTTGTTTCATTACATTTATATACATGCTACATTTATTACATTTCTTTTAGAGCGGGTTTTAGAACGTGCATTTCACTGCAATATTTTCTCTATTTATTCGAAACTATTTTCGAAACATTAAGCCCCGCCCTGAATTATTGCAGAATAACCCACACTTGATTTCCCTCTTTGTCTATAGAAAACAAGTCGCGTGTAGTTAGAATATGAAATAATTCAATAATAGAACAGAATAATCAACATACATTTTCTACAGTAATTGGTATAACAGAGGCATTTAATTCTTAGAACACATTTTTGACTTCAGGTCTAAAACCTTTTACAACTTTGACACCTTTTAAACGATATTCCTACAAATGATTACCTCAAATATTTCACACTCATCAAAAGAATTCCAAAAAGCTACAAACGAAAACTAATTGTAGATTTTTTTTTAAAACTTCAACCATGACACATTACTTGAAAAGGTGCTAAGTACAGAGAAGGCATGCACATATTTATATAACCTTCAACAAACCTTTGATGAAATAAAACTAAACAGCAGCAAACATGGGAAATTATCATGACTTCGTATAACTATAATATTGATTGGAAGAACACGTACCAAATACCATTTAAAGCCACAATTGACAATAACTAACGCAACTTTCAATCCACAATTCTCCAACGTACATTACCTACTACATGTAATGCATACCTGTATACATGTAAATTAACACCTTCTAATCTATGCTCGTTCTGTGCTAGTTATAAAGAAAGTTAAATACATATTTTGTATGAATATAATGTTGAACAACCAATATGGAGAGATCTTGAAAACTATTTAGCAAGCAAAGATATATACATTGACCTTAACGTGCTTGACATAGTTTTTGGGACACAAAAAGGTGGTGCAAATAATATGGTAATAAACTAAATACTCATTCTTATGAAATCATATATATTCAATGTTAAAAATAGACATGAATCTCTAAAGATTGAGACTTTTTAAAAATGCTCTCACAATGAAAATAAAATTGGAAGAAAAACAATAGCGTTTGAAAGAAATAAAATAGATTTACACCAAACCAAATGGCAGAAATGTGTCACACCCTAACATGATCTTGCCTATATCGTAGTTTTCCTTTCCGTCTTCCTTTTTCCAATTTGTTTTCCTACTGAAACTCCTTAGAAATTCAAGCGTAACTTTCTAATAATATTTTTATTTAATGTTCGTCATCCCCCTTTTGTTTACTATCGTCCTCCTCTGCTATTTTTTAATATGTAATATTTGAGCATCATCTCAAAAAAATTACTTCAACTTTTATGCAGAAATTGTGTATAATATAAACATACTTAAATAACAACAATTGATATGTTTATGTTGTAAATGTATAAACTTTTATTTCATATGTAAACGAGATTAATGTTTAAATTGAAAAAAGAGCCTGTTTAGACGCGATAAATTACAATAATTAAAATGACAGGATTCCATGAAGTTGGTTAGGGAATGCGTATTGGCTATTCAAACTTACGCAAATATCGAGCCAAGCTTGGAATTGGTTATTTAAAACTTAGCAAATATATAGCCAAGGTCAAACACCGAGCAGGGTATTGGATATTAGAACTTTTGTGAATATCGAACCAATGACATGTACCAGTTGGGAATTGGGCAATTAAACTATAACTAATGTCGAGCAACGTCAGATACCCATGATATAGTTTGGTTTTGGAACTACTGCGAATATCGAGCCATTTTGTGTTATAATACAACTTCATATAAAATACCTGTAATAATAAAATCTTCATTTTTGTTATCATAGCAGGGCGCAACTATTATCGGGTGTGACAATAATTTACCATGTGTGAAAAAATATTGTTACATTGATTTGTTTCGGAGATGAGCTTTTATAAAAAAAACAAGCCCACGCTTGGAGCGGGTAATTTTCAGTTGTTTTGTCAGACGTCTGAAATTTCTCGCACATTATTGGGTGAGACATTCACTCGATTTAATATATCATTATTGCCTTATATTTGTGTTTTTGCATTGACGTCATAGATAATTACCATGATTTACAGATATTGTATGTAATGTTAACCTTATCAACGATGTATTAAATTTCCAATTATTGTATATTAAACTAGTTATCATGTATTGGGACTTCTACAACTGTTCTTCTCACTTATTTATCCATTCGATTATTCGCAAAAAATGAAAAATTTAAGCGATCGAAGATGGTTAAATTCTAATAACATGTATCAGCTCTTGAAATCGTTTTATATCTTATTATATAAAAGTAGATGTTCTGAATGTCATACTTACATTCCAACATCATTCAAGTTGGAATATCAACAATCAAAACTATTATAAAATGACAAAAAAGCAGAAACTGGGATTTTGAAATTTTATTTTCTAATGTACTCTGTCTACCCCAATTTTAACTTTGTCGAAACATTTGATAGCTGGCTCACGCCGACATCCGTTTTTTCACGCATGCGCTTTACATAGTAATATATTAACTGGGGGCTTATTTTATTCGTTAAGTGCATTATATTATCCGTTCTTATCTCTGTAGTTACTATAGATATATGAAGCTGAAATTCGACAAATCTTGATAAGAATGATGCTACTTTAAGACAGTGCTGTAATAACAGAATAACGTGTCATATATTTAACTGATATTCCAACTTTAATGTTTCCATTAAACATTGTAATCATACATTAAGAAAGCGACATGGAGTTATTCATATGGTATTTTTTCCCAGTGATGTGATATGTCCATTAAAAAAATAATTACAACATGCAGTCATGTGCAATAATTTGTTTAAAATGTTTTTCAAGTGTAAGTATAATTTAAGGCCGGAACACATATTGGAGATACTGAAGATAAGTATATTGTCGGAATCATCAATTCGCCTTGGGAGCAATCTCACTCGCGCTGAAATTTCAATATCTCAAACAAAGTGACGTGTGATATTTATCTATGATATAGCAAGTGCACAATTTTGTTGAAGACAATGACCTTAGTGTTATGATACCACTTACCGATAACACAAATTAACTCCGCCCACTTTCTATTATCAGGTAACTGACCGATCACTGGCCGATAACACATCTAGGGATTGAGCAAATTGATTTAATTTGATCAATTTTGTCATCAGAAGTTGCGGTTATCTTTGTGTGGTAATATGAGACCACGGAGAAATTAAAGTGTATGTTAACTTAATTAATATTATTTTTTTAATACTGTTAATTAATCATTTATATTTTTTATTTTATTTTTTATTTCTATATGATCTTTCAAGTGCATAATGTGATAGTTGGCGCGCTTTTAAATCCATCGAATAATCCTTACAATCTTTGTGCAAAGATGTGGGAGGCATCAAGTATTTCACTTTTCCGTTCGTCTGTTCGTCAAAACTACGTACATCTCTAACTTTTGTGTACCTAAAACCCTTTGAACTAATCGGTTGATTTCACCTAAACTTTAACAGCTGAATTTACTGTATGTGTATGTGATCGTTAAAGAAAGAATTTTGGATATAATCAGCTTGGGCATAATAATGAATTTATAATTTTTGCAACTTAAGACTATCATCGCCAAAAGTTTGTTTACTCAACCTCTCTTGAACTGTTTAGTGAATTTATCTAAAACTTTTTACGGCTGAAGAACCGTCATGTGTTGGTAAAGGAAGCAATCTTTAGGATCATTTTGGCATAATCTTTGCACTGTGTCATTGACGTTTAAGTTTAAAGTATTTATAAGCTTTCAGATGATTTTTTTGGTGGATGCAAATCCACGTTAACTGACTTCATGTATTATATATATGCAATTTATCACTAGCCTTAAATGAAGGACTAGTGGACGGACACGAGAATTTTGCTCCAGCTGCTTTTTCAACAACTCCGACTGTGGTAATATGGTTTGTCGTTCTTCTGCTTCTGCGCCTTTGTTTGACGAAGTGTGTAATATTGATGTTGAGTTTGATATTCATGAGTATGCTATTGATGATAAGTATAATATTGATGATGAGATATGGACGAATAGTATGATACTGATGATGACAATGATATTGATGTTGAATAAGATATTGGAGATGGATATAACATGTTGATGAGTATGATAATGCTGATGAGTATGATATTGAAAATGAGTATGGTAATGATAATAAGATATGGGCGAATAGTTTGATATTGATGATGACTATGACATTGGTGATGAATATGATATTTGTGATGGATTTGACATTGATGATGAGTATGATTTTGGTGATTAGTATGATAAAGAAAATGAGTATGATTATGATGGTGTGTTTGATGTCGAAGATGAGTTTGATATTGATGGTAAGTTTGATATTAATGATGAGTATTATGTTGATGATGAGTATGATATAAACGGTGAGCATGATATTGAAGATGAGTTTGATATTGAAGATGAGTATGATAGTGAAGATGAGTATGATCGTGATGGTGTTTATGATGTAAAGGATGAGTATGATGTTGATGATGAGTATGACATTTTTGATGAGTATGAAATTGAAGATAAGTATGATGTGGATGGTGATTATGTTGTTGATGATGAGTATGGTATTAAAGATGAGTATGATATTGATGGTGAGTATGATAATGGTGATGAGTATGATATTGAAGATGAGTATGGAACTGATGATAAGTATGAAATCAGTAATTCGGAAGGGGCTTGAGAAGAGCAAGTGGAAGTTGGTGTTGATGTTTGTCATGTTTGTCATGCGGGATGTTTGGTATTATGTACGGACGCTTGTCTAGAGATCAGAAAATCCCTGATTCTTTTACCAAGCTTTGTTTTGCTTAGCAATTATATCCCATGTTTATAACTCTCCATCTATGTGTTTAAATAGGTTACGTTATGGAAAAAGCTTATGATCCTTGACTGCAAAACGTCAATTTTCGGGCGATCAGCAATTGGAGGTAAATACTAAGTTAGATGACGATGTAAATGTATGTCGAAATTAGACCAAACCTGATTTCTACCTTTTACATGCTTACGTAACGTTTTAAAACGTTTTTGTGAAACTACTGTTTTGTTGAAACGAGACTTGTTTAAAAGTAAAATTTTGCAATTAACGATTTTATGTTAAAATGTTATAATCGATGAAAATTACGGAGCGTCATTATTTCGTTAATCGTTATTAATTCATTTGATCTCGTGGATAAGTTTACGGTATGCTGATACGTTTAATTACTTAATTTCATCGTGCCTCAAAAAGTCTGTTGCTATCTAGTGTACCTTAACCATTGAGCAATTAATGTGTCATTAAAAACAATAATTAAAAAAAATATTATTCTTATGTATTATCATTTAATTTCAATAACGATGCTATAAGATTTAATGTTTATTTACAGTTGTGTGTTTTGTGATTAATTCTATGCAGAGTGTGAGGTTAAGGCACCGTTAAACAGGTGTAACCTCTCAATCATGTGCATTGGCTGTCCCAAAATGTATTACCCCAGTTTTAATGTTTTTTGTAATTTTGTATTTTTTGTCTTGTATTGTAAAAGCAATCGGTCATTTGCCATATATTATATAACAGACTAAGGGACAATAATTTCTCTTCTGGCGCTTTTGGAGTTTCCATATTCCTTTATAATTAATATATATGTAATTATAAGCTGCAGATGAAATTACACTTTAATGCAATACAGATGAACCGTGGGCCAAACCGAATATAATCCTCAATAAAATGTGATGGAGAGTTCCCGGAAGTTGATAAACGACTTGCTATATCAAGTCCCAAATTATTTTGCATGTATTTAATTCCCATTTAATTTCAGTCCGTACTGGGATCGAAAAGCGTTAAAGGGTAGTAGGTTTATCTTGGTTAAGACCTGTTTATGTTTCGCAAATATGTAAAGCACGCGCTCTACAATAATATCGTTTATAACTGCCGTGACAAGTACGATATTTATCGTAAACAAACAACTATTCGTACGAAATCAACTGACAGGGCCATGCATTTGAACCACTTAACCTACACGTTTGTCATGACTGAAGGGTGACAGCTTCAGATAACACTATGATATACTTCACTGGCGCTCTTACAATGAACTTGCTCTGATATTNTATTGTTGTATATTTTTATCTGAAATATGTATGTGTTAATATAATATTAAATGTCGCATTATGCTAATGTTACAACTAAGTGTTCGCACACAATTCACCCACAAAAAGCATGGAATTAAGAATTTAGTAACATCATCTTCCTCTCTAATGTCACTAATACAGTTGTTTTCATTGATAGGCGAATATATGGAGTACACAATTGAATATTCTTTCGTTTTGCACTCATTGGTGCGTTCTTGATATAATAAACCATTTATGTTATATATGTCGTGTTGTTTTAATTATGATTGAGGGTTCTGTAAACATATAAAAAATTAAACATCATTCAATTATATGAACTTTATTTTTTTATCTTATACGATTTCCATCTAGATGTTTTCATTCACACTCTTTGTACTTTTTATCAAACCGTTATGTTTGTTTAGTAGATTGATTATTTTTATGTTATTATAATCATATTTTCGTGATAGCTTTCATGAATTTTGTTTTACAGTGGATGCTTTCGTTTGCCTCACATGATAGTTTAATTCATGAGTGGAGGTTTGATCACAAATGTTGCGATAAAGTTATCGAAGAAAAGTGTCTCTTTTGTCTTATGAAATTTTGCTTTAGTGTTATGTGGGTTTATGTATGCATACTGTGTTTTTAAATCTTCGTGTAATAGTCATTCTTTCGATCACATGTCATCTATATAATTCGATGTTATCCAAGTTAATTGGACAATTAGTTGCCCTAGTGTGTGCTTCTTATCATAAAACTTCAAGAAGTGTTTATCCGTTCACACATTTTGAAAATACACTTGGAGATTGTTTTGTAACGGTGAATCATAACCCAATTTAAAATGTTGGTTTCTTGCCATAAATAAAGGACCGCATTGTATAATAAGGGTTCTATCTTGCTGGTGCAGCTGATGTGTCACTTTATTTGTATACAAATGGCAATTAATTGCATTACTTATAATAAAACAATAGGTTGAGATTATTTCTTGCTCCACAGGTGCACACCGTTATCAGAATCCAGAATTGTACGAACATCACTGTAATGTTCACAAACTTTTTCGTCGTTAAGTTCATCTTTATTCATCAAATTAAGACAGAAGTTTGCGTGATTAACATCGCAGAGAGCACACCACATATGAATTTGTGGTCCGGACTCTGCAGTATAATAAGTACCGATTTGATCCAAAGGTGATTGATATAATGTTCAATTTTGGAAGTCTTTATACGACGTTGTTCAACAGACACATAACGGTCTACATCAGGTTTTATTTATGAGTGAAATATGTGTCTTTTATTGAACCAGATCCGGATTATATATTGGATTACCTTTATTTTATTATAATTTAGAATGGGAGGAAAGTTGACTTAGCTCATGAGTTCAGATTGTAAGTTATGGCCACGTAAGAGAGAAATTAAGTCATATTCTTAAGTCACTTCTTTATATATAACACAAGAGCAGAAATTTGGTTTATCCTGAAGCGCACCATACGTTTAAAATAATATGTGTGTTCTTCTTGTATTAAATTATTTGTGTCGTTATGCAAAGCAAATTTCTAAGAACATATTTGCATTCCGTCAACGAGTGCTAACATACATACTTACTTCATCGTAAATACCTACAATAACATGAGCAAATTCTCTGCTAGATCGATCAACTCTTGTTAATAGTTGTCTCGATATCTCTCGCCATCTCTTTGTTAATATAATTTCATTATTGTCTTCTTGAATGGGAAAGACGTATGTGACATTTTGCACCCCAGATTGCAATCCATTTATCATAAATTGATGTTCATTGAAGCAGACAGTGACGACAAAAGCGTGGGATGTATCAATGGATGTCTGTTTTTTATCTCCAGGAATTCTTTTATTCTTTTCTCACAAAACATATGAGTGTTGTATTATTATTGAATATGGCATCACAACTTGATGACATTCATTCATACCATAGCTTCAGTGCTCAAGATGAGGTTTTATACTATAAGGTTCTTTACCGTCTTAACTGTTGTGAAATGGTCTTTTACTTCGTGAACATCAGCTCTAAAGGGTTATGGAGATTTGTAAAGAGGTTTTTTTCAGCTTCAATTACAATATGACGTGATTTTCAAATAATTATTTGCATCATTAAATAAAATACATTAAGAAAAGTGTTTTGTTATCGACCTTAAGAAGTATTTTTTGTCTCAAAAGTACCTTTTGCAAGATTGAATAATTTCAAGTACACTCTTTTTAATTTTATTGAGTATACGAGAACTTGCGATATCTCAATCATATTTGCAAAAACGTGCATGTATGATGGTGTTCGGAAGTTGTAAGTATGTCTGCTCTGATATGTCTGTTTTTACCCATCTTGCTGTTTGCGCTCCTGCTGGTTCGAATGATTATGCGTTTGATTATAAAAATGAAGATAGTGATTTGCTGCTGCATTTATGGTATTGGATTTATTCCATCGTATCACATCGCTTATCGTGATAAAAATATATATGCGTACTGGATTGTATTTAAAATGTCAATGAGAAGTTTCAGTTGTGTCAAAAGGAGCGATGCTTTCTTGATAACAAATATGTATTACTTGCCTTTAATACGTTTTAATAACGCATTTGCAGTTCGTTCGTCGGACGTATTAAATCCTGACACAATATGTGGTTCTATTGACGTTCTAACCTATTACACTATATTGCGCTCACTTACTCCTTCTGAACGTTTTATGTTTCTTTAACAAATTTGTTTTATATATAAATAAAAGTCATTTAAGTACAGCTCTATTGTTTCAGCGCTTCTGAAGTGCAAACTAGTTATCTTGAAGCTGTCATCCCTAATTCAGGACAAAAGATAAGGATTAGCGGCACAAACGATATGACCATTAACACAGTTGAGTTAGAATGCATAATGTGAGTTTACGCTTATTATCGTTATTACCGTTGATAGTTTTATTGTGCGAGTGTTGTACAAATTGTAGCGCCACAACTGCTGACATTGAAGACGGGAATTCATCAAGATAAACCAGGTAACGTGTACTCAAATGTCGCTCCGTTAACGCAGTGAGATTAACCGTGAATTCCATTCTGAAATAACTTCTTCAATGCACAGTACTAAATCAGACTTCAAAATTATCTCGTTGAGAACCACACAAATGACATTTATGTGAGGTTTCGAGCCCTCTCGCTCGGATCCTCGAAAAACTTCTTCTTGATTAATTTAAACCGTTCACACTTTTATCAGGCTTTTATTTTTGGTAACTCTTTTGTTTTATATACTAGACGTTTGACCCAATAGAAGCAATACAAAAATACGACTTAGACAACATTATGGCGATGCTAAGCAATTGAACATAATATATTGACTAACTGCTGGGTTCATTGTGCCTTGGTTTAAACACACATGTAGATTGTGCAAATATGTTCTAAATCACAATGTCTTATATTCAGAATTAAATTCTATGTAAAGGTCGTTGCATACTATGACCGAAATATGTTAATAAATTAACGAATAAGCACGAGGATGTAATACAACAAAAAAAATCAAATTCAATATATCATACAATTGTTTTAAACCATTTTAACAACTCATATGGTGGCAATTTATCTAATGTTGGCAGTGTAGACGTCTAAGTAAGAAACTGCTTGGCAGCGATATCATCTCCCGAATAAGCGGTGCCACATTGGCATGTGCTTCGATGCGCACGTCCACGAAAATGAGAGCGTTAAATTAAAAGTGAAATTAAACAAACCGCACTCAATTTAAGTGCAAGATAGGCTTTGCAAAGAAGACTCCACTACCATTTGCCTTACTGATAAACCATTGTAAAAATACAAACAGATACACTTAACACTCACTAAAGTATGGAATGAAATTAGCTTTTATACTAAGAAAGTTGTAAATCTTTGCGAATTTTTGTCACCTTCTTTAACGCAATTAACTATCATTTAATTATATGTTACTTTATTGAAACTGTTTTCATTGAAATGTCAAGATGTTATTCCAAACGGAGCTTTGTAATGCTCTCGTGTCAAGGTGTGAGTTTCAATGAACTTCTCGTGTTTATTGGCCGCATGATCCGAAATACGAGTTACTAAAGAGTCAATTGACCATTGCGCTTAATGATACCGTTGTCGATATTGTCATGAGACAGGGTTAGCTATTGTGTGTATAACAATCTAAGCCAAATACATCGCCGAGTTGGAAGATCTTTCCAGTTCATTACACAGCCAATGGTGCGAAATGAAGGTCATACATAAAGGCATGTGATTCTTATATGCGTATCTGTCTATGCACAAACGACTGGCTTCAATTCCGCTATAAATCATTCCCGCTCATATGTCACGTTCAACCCTAGCATCACTGTGAGAGTTCGTATATTCTATCGCTCTCCAAGACGCATTCTAATTGTCTAAAATGTTCTTACAAAGGACGGACTCGAATTTACCGTATATTGTTAAGACAAAAGAGTTATCACAAAGGGTCCGCTTTATGTACAACTACGCTTACTTTGTATGTTTATTTAGGAATTTTAATGACTTAATGCCTCTTACGAAATAATATCTCCCATTACCTGATGTTCTATTTATAGCTATAGAAATCTTATTTGGT
>VMBQ01000916.1:0-92803 GCA_007657795.1 Dreissena rostriformis | reverse complement strand
ATTTAAATATATGTGTGTGTAAGGTACAAAGCAAGTTTACGAATCCGCAGAGAAATGTCCATTATAAAATTAAACTTAAATAAATCGAATATGTTTATCATGAATTGAACCGAGTGACTATGCCTACTTGAACGAGCAAACAAAATAAATATTAACATACTATGGAAGTGTTTTCAACATAAAGAATTAACAAATTAAGTAGGTTAATATTCAAGGCATGTCAATAAGCCCGTTAAAAATGTACGTCATATATTGTTTGATACATATTTTCACGTGAAACATTGCGCAATGTTGAATACAAAACACAGAGAAAGAAAACGTAAAAAAAACATTAATCACCTGCCCCATATTACCTCTGGGTCGTAGTAAGCTAAAGGGTGCAAAACATCGATAAATAATCTCAATTGGTGCTTATTTCACGCTTTGAAAACCTGAGTGAGCACGGGTCCTCATTTGAGTGCGCGTCATTAAAATTAGCGTTAGTAGCCTTTAATTGCGCGAAGCGTTAAAACATGGACAAGCCGCATTTGATTTACTGTTTGTGAATGATCCACAGGGTGAGGACAATTGTGTAAACTATGTATTTCTTTAAGTGCTTTTATGTGTCGTTCCGATGGGACCTTTGCACTGCGGTTTAATGATCTAAAAACTTTTAAAGGTTACTGTTTCAACGAGTATGTTGTTAAGTTTAAGAAGTAATCAAGTTGTGCAAATTTTAATAAATTTCTATACGATAGTAATATCCCCGCTGGTAATTTTATAGTCCGATATGGTGGTGAAACATGGGATACGTGTCCTTACACAGATAATTTATCGATAAGAGATATAATATACGACCTTTCGGGGCCCTACCCAGCAATCTTCTCTGAGCATTACAGGTGAAGCCACGCAATAATCGTAATGTTAATCTTATTCCATACAAAATTTGCGTAAAAAAGCATGTCATCAACGGAAGCCGCGACCACTTAAATTCGCTATGCTTCTTGATCGATATTAGGTTAGCAAACATTTGTATTAATAAGGAAACATCTAGATAACTCCGTTTCCAAATCAGAACAGAAATTTGACCAATGAAACTATGCTTTATTAAACAGTTACACGTTTTCGGTGATTGCTTTGGCATATTAACCATAAATCCATTCGCTTCTGCATTGCGTTTCGTTTTACGATTAAATGACCGTAACTACCCAGACATCATTTAGAGAGTATTTAATATTGAAGAGTAATTGCATGGGTCATTAGTTGGCTCATGAATATTTATGAAAACGAAATTACATTAGTTATCTTTCCGTTCCGTTGTCGATACAATTAATTAAATTCCATGGGTGTGACGATGATATCGTGCAAGATGTTGGCTAACCGTCTATCGTATGACTGGTGCGAACGACTCCAAAACTAGCCGAATGGGCCCTACCGGATTGTCCTCAGACATCGGTGCATACTTAAGCCTGAAAATGATATAGATTTATTGTGCAGAAAAGCATATTTCTGCATATTATTAAGAATGTGTTGTATTCCCATTTAATTGCAGTTCGAAGACGGATCGTAAATGGCGTTAAGTGTAGATGGTTTATCTTGACGATTTCATGACTTTAATGTCAACAGCTGTGGTTTTGAAAATATGCACAGCACACGATTAACAATATTATCTTTGCTTACTACGTTTGGGACCACAAACTAACGTTACACACGACTGTTCATACTAAATCAACTGTGTTAATGGTATTATCATTTACCCCGCTTAACCGAAGCTTTTGGTATGAATTAAAGATGACAACCTAAAGATAACTGTAATGCTCTTAACGAGCGTTCCTACAATTAACGTGTACTTAAAGCCCCTATAACACTCAAAATCAGCGAATATTTCGTACAATATTTCGTAAAATAAAGTTAACCCATAACCAATCAGTGTTCCTTATAGCCAACATTCAACGCTAGATGTGGTCTTGTAACAGATACAAAATGCTATTTTTGTATCGTTTTGTGGTACAATATGTTCATCAAATGTTCATGTACCAATTGAGTGTTCGTGTGTTGTATGAATATATATCGGTGCTGGAAAATAAAATGGAATATATTGTACCACATTTGTTTTGTTAAAGAGCATAAACGCGTAAAATGTTTGTGTCAACAAGACCTTTGTCCGCCTAGCGATCGGGAGGTCACGGGTTGGAACCCCACTGGGAGAGTTTCTTCGATCTCCCGCAAAGACACCAAAGTACAAGTTCTAGTCCCAGGAAACGGACTCCAAATGCGTTTCTATAAGCATAAGGCTTTCGATGTAATCGAGCTAAAATAAATAGGTTTAAACTAAAAGCGAATGCAAACAGTGTTGTAAACCTCATGCAATATAATTCATATTTCATATACAAGAGGGACTTTCATCAGTGCAACATCCATCCAGCAAAGATCGGTAAAAAGTATAACGAAGTACAGCGAAAACATACACACAAAGCAACTGAACCCAAGCAAAAAGCATAACATAATTTGTCAATAAACGTTTAAACTATCCCTTCTTTTGTTTAAAAATAAATTTATATTCATTCAATATTAAGTATTAAACCGCTATAAATACGTCATTTCCACAAGGGATGATTTGCTTATATAGTAATTTAATTTTTAATTGAATGTTATATCGAGTTATTGTTTAAGTAAAAACATGGATGTTATATCTTTTGATGAAGATGATCAGAATCATAACTATGATGATGATAATGATCCGTTAAATAAATCGTTCAACACTTCCAATTGTCTTAAACAATAACCTTACTAAAAAAATAATTTACGGACGTTTAATATAAATAGCCTTATAATTTATTAAGGGTGTGTAAAACCTGTTATACGCGACATACATGGTCTTTTGGTCGTATATTACATGCCCACACCCATTTGTGCACTTAAGGAAGATTTATGACTGTAATTACCCTTGAACCTTTGAGAAAAAAAGTAAATCATGATGCTTTAAATAAAAAGTATCATTTACTTTGTACTTAATGTATAAACACCAATACGTGTATACAATTAACTTTACTGCTGATAGATACAAAGTAAAAAAATACTTTAAAGCTTAAACTGATAGCAACTTATTAGCTTGACAACTAACATCGAACAAAGACGGAATCAACCAAAGTCGCGACGAAAAAGTACTATAAACTTCACAACCTGAAAGGGTAGAACATAAAATGTGTCAGTAATCCGTGTGAGGTCAGTTAATAGCCGTAGCCGGTAGCTCTGTAGGTAGCGTGCTTGACTGCAAACCCGGGACCCGTCGGCAAGAACCTCTGATTTTCGCATATATTGGGTTGTAATTTGTCATGAACGTACGGACATTCTCGTCCAGCTGCGGATTCGGGTAGTCAGAACTGTGACTATCATAAGTATGTGTTATATTACTGCTAAACCGCTAAGATACGATTAGCTTGCCAACGAAAGTGTGAAACGTTACGTAACCTCAGTGATATTGCTTACATGATGGACAATTAATGGCATTCGCCAGGGGTAATGTTATGAAACGGTTTTCTGTCGTTAGTCCGTGACGCGGTTTTGCCTTTCACAATGTCGCTTAAATTTTTAGAAAGTGCATACGTATTCAACAAAGATGTGGTCTTACTATCATTCAGTTACCAATACATATCAACGTATTAAAAAATGCTTCAATCAAACATGCAGTCAGTTCTGAACATAAAGCAAACAATACCAAAACATATCCTGCAAAACAGGAGCTAGCAGGCGCATATTTGACTGCTGTATAGTAAAATCTATTTTTGTTCTTGTAGTATTTTAATGCAAAACAAATCTTTGTGATGATTGTTTAGTATAAACTGAAACTGTTAATAAATAGTTGACATACTTTAAACATAGTATGTACCCGACAACTGGATATTTACTGTCGGCACATTAGGAAAAATATAAGTGCTTTTTAGAATTGTAAAGACTTTTTTCAAACTCAATTGAACTTGTTCGAAATTATCCAACTTGTTATAAATATCACTTTTTCATACGAACACCTCAATATTAATCAACAGTTTATAAATTCGTCTGATGATCCCTTTTAACTAGCATTGCTTCATAATGTACAACACTATTACTTTAAATGAAACAAGATACCAGCTACCAGCTCTTCATTTTTAATAACATATTATACTTATCCGTGCGTTTAATAAATTATTAATGTCGACTATTATGAGATGATAAACATTTCTGTCGTTACTTTAAGTGAACCTTTTAACAAAATGGACCTTTGCTGGATAATTGACAACTACAATGTACTTTTACTTGCCATTTCACCTCACTATGGCGGCTGAGTTCGACCATATAATTCCAGCAAGTTGGACGTACTCGCCTGAACGTTAAAAATGGCGCCGATACGACAACTTTGAAATTGTCGACCTTTCTGTTGTTCTTGGCGAGTATATTTGTCGTACATTCCTCCCTGCGTCCATAGTAATGTCCATAGCCATGTCAAATTTCTGCATTTGCAATTCTATGACTTCCCTCTTGTTCGATTTGCGTATGCCAATAGTTTTTTGCCATTTTTCTCAGAAGAAATCATATATATTCAAGAACAACATGGCTTCTTTAATCGTGTCCAAGTAGTTGACGGATTTAACCGTACAAGTAGTAAACATGTTATGTAAGGAAAATTTGTACTTTGTTAAAAATATATTAAGATGTGAGACAAACATCTATTACGAGGCTTTGAAAACATGTGTATAATAGTTTGCAGATAGTTAAATACGGAAAACGATACATTTGGTCAGGTAGTTCATTTTTGTTGGCGTTGCAGACCTTTGAACATGAAGCCGTCTGCTCCGGATTTGTAATGTTCATATGCATGTACATATATATATTAATGCTATTTAAGATTTGTAGTCAGTTCATGGTTGTTAATTTAAATACATCGGATTGTATTTTAGTTCGAAACAAATATGCGTGTTTAATGTAAACTTACTGCATTTGCAATTTTTTGACTTCCCTTTTGTCAACAAAAGGACACCAGCAGACCTTTCAAGCATTCTATGACTTATCTTGTGTAAGCGAAAAAAAAACAGTAGACCTTTCAAGCATTATATGACTTATATTTTCTTAGAAAAAGAACACCAGCAGAACTTAAAGCATTATATGACTTATATTTTGTCAGCAAAATGACACCAGTAGACTTTTAAAGCATTTTGTTAAACCGTCGTTAGTATAAACACCATTTACTGTTTTGTAGAGCAATAAATATCATTTCTCGCAAGTTGGTATACTCTCCTTTGCTTTATTTGTTATTGAAGTTTGTTTCTGAACCAATTCGTTTTGAGAATCATTTTAATTAATAGGTCGTAGTGTAACTATGCCACAAATCTTCAACCCATGCATCTGTGACGACAAGTGCATCCCATATATCACAGATTCTATTCTATTTATGAAAGTAAATACCGATTGTTTGAAGTTAATAATTGATATGATATCGCTTTTTACAACTGGTGAATAACACACTTTGTCTCGTTGATTATATTTTACAGTGTTTTAATTTTACAAATGACACTCTTTTATAACTATTTATGACCTTTTAATATCTACTGACAAAGCATATAATTACGGCGTGGTACGTTTTTTATAATCTGTCTGCGCGGTTACCTTAACGTTTACATTACGTTATTTTTTACATCACAGTACTCATATTCGCACTTGATGATACATTGTGATTGTTGAAAAAAAATATATAAATCGTCATGCCATTTTAAATTGAGATACCCGTTTAACGGTTATATTTTTTGGTTATTAATGAAACTAGCCGAGAGGTCAACAAGTATAATTTACGTTTACGCTATTGTTTGTTTAACGAATATATAACATGAAGGCAGAAACGTTGATTATCATGCCGCATTAAAACAAAAAATAATAATAATAAAAACGTTTAAATATACCAGGCTGATGTTTTACACAAAGCTGGAACACATGTGTTTTGGATTTTATTTCCATTTATATTAAGTTACGTTTGTCAATGCCCGCACATGTTGATTTATCTGTATAGGCAGGTTGTAATATAATAATTGGCGAGAGTCCTTGATGTAATTGTAATAATAAGTGTAAAGTGAAATATGATTTGAAGAAAAAACATGACGTGTATAAGGCCTAAAGTATTGAGAACAACCATTTACACATATCGCAATAAAATAGCTATGTTTATTTTGATGTATACAGGCAGTGTTGTTTTGATTTAAAGGATCGACAGTCGAGATTTATTCTCGTATTCAATATCATATATAACTAATTGTATGTCAATTACAATAGGAAATCAAGCGTTTAAATGAGTGTTGTGAAATATTAAATGTTTAATTTCCCGAGAAAAATACTATACTCAATGATGACCAACGACTTTAAAATTTTAGGTAAACATTAACCAAACCAGACAACTTACTACTATTTATTGAAACTATGCTTCTGCTAGTTTATCAACATAAGTTTGTAAGTGAGGTAGATTATGCGTTGCTAATGCGACTAACGTTCGCACAAAAGAATGCATTTGTCAAGAAATATGCCTCTGATTGAATTACGTTTTCATTTTAAAAGAATATGCAAAATGTTCTGTGATACAATACAATGTGCACGACAGACAATATAATAAAATGTTTCTTTTGTATGTCTAGACACCCTTTAATAAAACATAATAATAATTTATAAGTGCATTACAAAAAATAACTAAATACAAAACATTACCTAAACGAATCAGAAAACCATTACATATATGACATTGACCACATACCGGGGAAATATCATCCCCATACTTTTTTTTTTATTTATTTTCATTGAGACAATAACAGAAAAATAGGAGGGTATACAACTAGGTTTAGTATATTTCCGATAAAATGTCAATGACTTGACGCATGTGATCTAGAGACGCATTTTAAGTAGAGACCGATACCGAGGGAATGACAAGCATACAACTGATAATCGGTTACATGTTTTTCAAGAAAAAGAATACAGAATGCATCAAAAGCAGCGTATGAAATAGTTTTTTTCCTCCGAATATTACTTAACTTATGGAACAAATATATTACACGTTGTGTGTTCTCCGTTACCAACAGCTTTTCTATATGTTTGTAGACTAATGTTCCTTCTTCATCGTTCGGTTGAATGTTCTCAGATGTTATTTTCTTTTTAAATCAATATTAACAATCCATTAAAGCTTAAGTAGTATCTATCCGATTGCTAATAAACCGATTTGAAATAATTAAAATACATTTTAGATGATATGAGCAATACCATGTGATTGGACAAGAGTTATTTCAGATTTAATCTGTTAATACCTTATGGCATATCGAACATTTCGTTTTACATTAAATTTAAATAAACTCTGAATGGTTATGTGTGCACAATTCTTTTAATTTCAATATTTGTAAATTTTGTGTCCGTTTGGTCATCAGCAATAAGAGTTAACATATATAGAAATAAACTTGTCGATCTAGTCATTTCCAGAAAATACAATTAACTTTAATTAAAACATATTACTTCAAACCGTATATATTTCGAACATATGCAAAAATGCAAGTTAATTTAAGAAATAAAAATTGTACAAAGAGTGGGTATTTGTAATAATGCAAAAATAAGAAAATCAACTTAAATGCCGTACGAAATACACACTTCTTGCATTCCAAACTGTTATACTAATGTCTAAAAACTTCTAAACATATTTACAGATACCATGCCATCTATATACATTAGCATTAAAAAAACGAATTGGACACATACCGGTGACAAGTAAGCTTTGTGAATTACTAATAAATTGTAAGTGCATTTCTTAATGTATTTAAACACATTAAAAAATGCGTTTTAATCTTGACGTTGAGGATTGTAATGCATTCATTATCATTATAATATTCAAACATATGTTACATTTAATTTTAATTTTTTAGAAATTTGGTTTGAATATAGGAAAGGCATTATTATTTTATACTAGCATTTAACTGATGATCGTATTTCTGCAGTAAACTGTTGTCGTGACGATAATATAGTATACAGTTGCATACATCACTATCTGATGTGTGCTTTTACAATGTAAAAGTACTCACTCAGCTATACATTTACATGTCTACCAAAAAAAAAACACGCGAAACGCATAAATGCCAGGGCATTTTCTGTGATACTAATAAATAAAGAAAATACAATAACGGTGAAGCTTGTCCGCTAGTCCATGTGTTTTATGAAACAAATGACTGCAGTTTCTAAGAACTGCCGAAGAAAGGTAATGTCGTTCTTCGAATCATTAGCCTTCAGTTTACCCTTAAATATATGTTTAAAATACATTAACTGAGAAAATGTGCGTTAGTCAATTTATACGTTTAAAAATAGGTCTGCAGTTTCCAAGAACTGCAGACGGATCGGAAATGTCATCCAATGAACTATTAGCCTTCAGTTAACCCTAAAATGTATGTAGATCGTCTGATTTCACAGTTAATAACTCTGTGACAATAGTAAAAGTGATTAAGTGTTGTTATTCTGTTTTCAAAAGAATGAACGAGTATATAGAATCGACTTTTAACATCGTGGGATTATCGTTGCAACTTTTAAGTGGCCGTTTATTTTATTTAACTTTTAAGATAAGAAGGATTGCTAAACGCAAGATATGTCAGTAAAGCTTACCTTTTACTTCGACAACCGTGAAGTAGTATAACCTGATGACAGTTTTTATCTAAACAATTATAATCTTACTATAACCAGTACATTTATCTTGAAGACATCCATCCATACCTTATGTATTTTTGTTCCATGATTGTTCATTTACCTTTTCATAGGCATAGCCAGCTTTACACTTTCATCATTCAGCCTTTGATTTTGTAGCAATGTTGTTTTTGTTTAACTTTTTCTACATTAGTCTTCATTATGTCTAGTGACGCCAGTCGTGTTTGGCCGCTATGACCTATCATTATGCCAATAAATCACCATATTGCTGGTCACTGACCTGACCTTGTTTGGGAAAAAAATCCGTTCAACAATATTGTGAAATCGCACTCAGTTGAGCTAACGTGGTGAGTCGGAGCCGACGTAACATTGTTTTTGTCGTGAAGATTTCATTTTGAAGTAAACACCAGTAAGTCAATATGTATTATAACAATTTATTGTAAGTATCCAGAATTATTATAACTGTATATATATTATTACACTGATTGTGTTAGCTTTCATTAAACTGCCTGTATACTTGTCTTGTGACTGACTAACTTTGTTTAAGGGAAAAACTCTACCCTACTATAATAACCGAAAAGCTGGCGGTTACATTTAACCTTAGTTTAACTATTTCATTTATGTGGTGTACCAATGATAACAATTCTATTACATCTTAAACTTAATAAATAGATTTTTGAACATTTCACACGATTCCTGTTTGTCTGAAAACATACCGAACTCGAATTGCACTACGAGGAGCATTAAAATGTTTAATGTAACAAAACAATTTATAAATTGTACATTAAAACAAGAGGTACGTAACAGTATTTCTCATTAGCAATTTTAAGTATCGATCACAGTTCTACCTTTGATGTAACAACATGCTTAAACTGTCGCAAGATTATCAGCAAGAAACATTAAACAAAACGCAAAATAGGTTTACAAAATTGATATGCTTTTAGTGCGTTGTGCGCACTAAATATATGTACACCATTTGCAACAATCTATTCTTGAAGATGCTTGTATTTACTTACCTTTCGTATAGAACAATTTTAATATCGAAACAACGTATGTTAAAGCCAAGAAATCTTAAACATATAACATAAAAGATCGACATTTAAACGTTTGACAACATCGTTATTTTTTATGTTCATGTTAATTATGCCAAAGGTTAATGTTTTCCCTTACCATTTAATAATTCATAACACATTGATATACCTCAATCCCTCGGCCAGGATGTTAAACTTCGTAAATGAAAATCGTAATGTATGTTTAACTATATTTCGGACTATAAAATACTAGAAGTTCATCTGTACGTCTGTTCAACCAGTGCACATGCAACAAAGATCACTCTTAAGCCGGAATAGGAAATGCGGTCCTTATGTTATTAAACCCTCGTTTCGTTACTTAACATTTCAATAAAAGTATTTCATTTAACACATAACGAATCGTTGTAAATATGTGTATCGCTGCATTTAATGCGTGTATTTTCATCACAATTAAACCACAGGACGCAGTTTAATGATTGTTGGACATGTATCCATTATTTTAAATCGATGAATGCGGTCAAATAAGGACGATGGTAACCTTACATGAAGCATTTTCTTAACCCGCGATAGCGTGTGATACCTAGTACGTACAATCTTGATAGCTTTATGGTTAACGAAGCAAGCAACCGATGCGTTACAAGGTCATCGTGTGACTGCGGCACGAAATCACTGAAACAAAACAAGCCACATTACTGGCAGATCAACAGGAAAAAGACAGCAAAAAAAGTGTTACGTTAATTTCAAACTAAATTCATTATATAAAGGTAAAATATTCCATCAACATGTCGTATTAATTGATTTAAATGTAAAATGTGCAAGATAGGTGTTTCAATGAATGTAGGAAAATATTGAAAGTACATATGTGTGTATTTTGGATTCCATTTCCATGTATATTAAGAGACCAAGTTATTTGTTGTCGAGGTCCACACGAGTTGATTTATCAGCTATTAAGTTTATTAAGTACACCTTTTGGTTTGTATATCAGACGTGATATGAATCAGACAGATTAATTTATTTAGTGGAATTGTCGGCATATAACGTCATGTAAGTGACGTTGGGCATATCATTGTCGTATCGTCTATAGAGAGGAAGATATGTCAAGTATTGATTTACCATGCTTTACACCGTATTTGATAGATAACATATTGTTGTTTTTTTTCAATTTCAACCATTTGTTTTTCAGAAAAACCGAGATTGAAACGTTTGAAAGATGTGTTGAAACAAATGTATCTTCTTTAAATTCATGACAAACATTGTCGTAGTCAACAATGTCGAAATCCTTCTGTAGGTCTACATTCACAAACTCAGAATGTTTACTTTTAGTAATAATTAACACAAAAATGTGTGTCTGTTATTTAAATAACATAATTGGTGTATTTGTGTGTTAAGACCAGATTGCGAATTACGCTAAAAATATGTTTTGAACTTGTAAAAAAAAACAACAGAACTGATTTTGTGAAAAAATATAAAAGTTTACTATCCCACTTATGCACATTAATCCTATCGACATTAATTAAACTTTAATTGTGTGTAGGTCTGAACACGTTTTTAATTAATATTAAGAAATGCAAAACATGTTAATGGAAGAAAACACACGATTAACTTAAACCATCAAATATGACAGAATTGAACACATATTTCGAAAAGTACATCTTCAGACAGTTTACTCTTTCTTTAATGCTGCTCTTTGTCCTAGTACTGAGCCATTTTACTGTGGTTATTTATAAAATATACGGCAAAAAACATGAAACAATGTTAAAGTGCATTACCAATAACACTACAGTTAATCCATTAAATATGTGAGCATTGATGCCTAATCTTGGAAAGCGCATCTGCAGACTTTTTTATCTTCGTTTTTTGCTGTTGTTGGGGTGGAACTGAGCAACACATTTTTGCTCATCTAACATAATTCAGTTTACTCTACTCGACGCAATTACATAAAAATATAATAGTATAAACTAGAGTATGCACTTAAAGAGGACGACCCAGAACAAGGCTTCAAGGCTTCAACACAAATTCTTACAACAGTTCTTAAAATGTGATATATAACGTGGAGATTATAGTTTGGATGATCGGCTAAATTACAAGTAAGAAATTGGAATACGGATGCTCTTCAACCAACACCAATAATATAAAAAAATGATGCAATTCGCCTCTAAATATTACTGAGTGAACATGGTATCAATTTGTTAAACGTTTCCAAAACAAACCGCTTTTAAAAGGTTAGGGTTTATTATCCTTATGAAACAATAAAGCAAACACATCTCACCAGCACTCAACAAATCGATTATCATGAATGCAGTTTTATCAGTCGTAACGTTGAAAATGCTGCGGATAAATATATTATTTAGTAGAATTAATATAATTATATGCCGGACTATTTTAAAACACCTAATGGATAAAATGAATTGATCACCATATGGCCCAAGCAGTATTGAAACATGCGTCTGCGAAAAGGGCACTTTTTTGAAGACTTAATGTCATCATTAAAGGCGTCGACAGTAAAATTTTGCATTTAGTTGATTTTTCGTACTTAAAATAATTTCACGCATGCGCAAATATCGTTTTAACCACACACTCTTTAGAATTTAAGAAGTTATATTATTTGTATATATTATTGTTTATTAATGGAAACGAGTCACGTTCTGTTACATTGCATTGCATAGGCGATTAGTCTTTTGCTTTAAATAAAAGACTCGCTGATGGTAACACAAACATCTTAATAAAAATATTTCTGGACTTATTTTTTTCTATATAGAACACTAATTTAATAATGGCTTATTGAAACCTGACACTTTTTTAATTATAATACCAAAGGATTCGTCGATGTGCCCCTTAAAGACAAATGGTGAATCTTCAAACAATTCATAGAGAAACAAGAAATCATTTCCACGTTCTGACAAGAATAAGATACATGTCATGTTATATCTTTGGCGATTTACAGCACCGTCCTTTTTCACGTTGCCATTCATAAGAGTGCGGTTTTCAGAAAATGACAAACATTTCCATCAAAGAGCATTGGTTTTCATACAAAAGCAAGTTCGTCATGTAAACAAGAACGTTCGTACTTGTAATGCGTCATTAACATTTCATTTTTTCATGAGATGTACAGTGGTTGTAAGAAACATATTTTTGTCAATTAGTGTATTGGACAATGATATGAATACTGTATAACTTCCGTCCGTCTGTCTCTCAACACAATAGCAAGCGAAGACGGTCCAGAATAGACTGATACCGGATTGCGTTATAGTTTGGGAAAAACCGACTCACCCCTCAGTATACACAAAGGTGGCACATTTTATCCACCAATGGATAATTTCATGCACATATTAACGGTTGATATCATATGCGATTTTGAAATTGATTATAAATAGGTCAGCTGTGTTTGGACCAGCAGATTAGTATGTAAACCCAAAAGCTAAATAATTCCGAGATACGTCTGTTAGAAAGGTGAATGTACATAGTTTTGCGAGTTACATGAATATTTTGCATCTGGTATCGGCTTTTTACACTTAACGAATTACAAGCACGACTATGATGATTTTTCTGGGGAAACCGGACTTTAATGCATAATGCATTCCGCACAGTCTAATCAAGGACAACATATTCCGCTCGAAGTCTCTTCTAATCGAAAACAAAAAGGAAAGAGCGGATTGCACATGCTATGTTGCGTGTTTGTCATCGTATGCTGTGTGTTTGTCGTGGTTTGCTGTGTTTTTTTCTGTTTTATTCAACTAACATCACAGCGAATGAAAAGGAAATCATGTTAACTAAACCCGCAGGATAGTACAACAAACACACAGCATTCCATGACAAACACACAGCATACTATAACGTACACACAGCGGAATATGGCAAACCATGCAGCATATCATCACAAACACGCAGCATATGATCACAAACACACAGCATATGATCGCAAACACACATCATATCATCACAAGCACACATCATATCATCACAAACACACAGCATATGATCACAAACACACATCATATCATCACAAACACACATCATATGTTCACAAACACACAGCATATCATCACAAACACACAGCATAACATCACAAACACACATCATATCATCACAAACACACATAATATCATCACAAACACACAGCATACCATCACAATCACACAGCATACCAAAACAAGCACACATCATACAATAGCAAGCACGCATCATACTATTGTACGCACATATCATATGATTTAAACCAACATCATTTCTATGGAACAGCCGATATATCAATAGTCAACAGAAGACAGACGAGGCGTTCCATCCAATAATATACCAACTCGTTATTATTGCACCAATTTGACTGCGCAGTTAGAATGCTAATCGGAAAGTTAAATGTGGTAATTATGAATGATTTACACTTGTCTGGTTTGNGAATTACTCCGCAATAAGCAATGTAAAGAACGATTTAGAGGGAATAACTACGGTTGACATAATCCAATTGTAATCAGAAGTATGACCGAAATACGAAATTGAACGATATCCGGTTATGCGGAGACTTTTTAGGTATGTTTATGAATATCTGCCTTGATAACACAAGTGCTATTTTTTTTCCTCGACCCAAAAATACAAAATAACCATCTGGACTTAAGGCAGCAAATACCAACATTGACCAGGAATGAGCAAATGTCTTTCTTAACTTAGGAAAAGCAGGAAATACCTGTCATGACCAAAGAAGAGCATATACACACCCCGACCAAAGAAGAAAACATTCCTGCATTTGACCAAAAAGGAGCGAAAGTCTGCATTTAGAAAAGAGGAGCAAAGACCAGACATGAACAAAAAGGAGCACCTATCAGCCATGAACAAAGAGGACCAAATACCAGCCATGAAAAAAGAGGACCAAATACCAGCCATGAACAAAGAGGACCAATTACCAGCCATGGACAAAGAGTAGCAAATACCTGCATTTTCCAAATGGAAGCAAATACCTGCATTTTCCAAATAGGAGCAAATACATCCATTGACCAAAGAGGAGCAATTACCTGCCCAGACCAAGGAGGAACAATCAATTGCATTGAACAAGAAAAACAAGTACCTGCCTTTACCAAGAAAACAAACTGCCTTGACCAAGGACAACAAAAATACCTGCCTTGACCAATAAAAAACTAATTGCCTTGACTAATCAAAAAACAAATACCTGGCTTGACCATGAACTCCCCTCCCCCACAAAAAATAAATAAACAAATAAATAAATAAATAATCAACTGCTTTGGCCAAGAAAAAGCATGCATGCCTTGGCAACAAGAGTAGCCAATAACTGTATTGATCAGCAAGTAGCTATTAACTGTGTTTGCCTGCCAAGATTAAATAAATACCTTCCAATATCAAGAGAAAACCTGCATTGATATAAAGATTCCCATATAAACTCCTTTATCATACAGATGTAAATTCATCTTTTACCACACTATTGTGACAAATGACGTAATCAAAAGAGGTCAACAACTGGGTTGACAAGACGTATATATTTCTCTACATCGACAGCATTAGTGTCATGAAATGCTTTGACAGATAATGTTTTATAGCGATTGGACCACACCTGTTCTGTTTGTTTGATAATACTGATTTTTCGCCGTTTTCAACACTATTTCAGTCACGGCGGTTACTTTATTGGATAAGCTGCTTAACTAAGTGCTCATGATAATGCCAGTTACTGGCAAATGCCCTACATTAATCAGAGAAAGGGGAGAAGGGTCGTAAACAGAATTTCATGTGGTAAAGTCTTAAATTGACTTTTTTATGTTGTTATGTGATTGCCTTACTTGACGTTGCCAGTAACTGACAACTGCTATACTTAAATCAGAGTAATCGGGGGAGAATGGCCGTATAAAAGCCAATGCCCACACATGTGGCTGAGCCATATATTGATTTTATTATGTTTTTATGTGGTTGCCTAACTAGACCTTGCCGACTTGGATCGACACACTCCCACACAGACCACAGCCTCGTGCTCGACTGTCAGTCACAGTCGTCTGCACACAGCGTCCTGACATCAATAACGACCCATAGTTAACAAACGACAAGCCACTAATTGTTTGCTCTTCAATTGTTAAAAGTTTGACGGGTTTTAAAGTGCGTAAGTTTATGATGAATACGTTTAAATCTCTCTTCATGATATTTGCATGGATTTGCGGTGAAGACCTTTGACTTTCTATCTGAATGTCTTAATTACGATTACATGAAAACACGATGACCTTTCGATAATACGGGGGCGCACAATTGTTCATTCATTCAAGCCACCTGCACAAAGACAAGTTTGACAAATCTGGTTTATTCGCTTTGCTCGAATCTCTCATGATGAAGGCGATTAAAGTATTCATCAAAATACCGAATACGATCCTGGCTCCTGACTTATATGTGTCTTGTTCTGAGAAAACTGGACAAAATGCATGTGCGTAAAGTGTCATCCCAGATTAGCCTGTGCAGTCCGCACAGGCTAATCCGGGAAGACACTTTCTGCCAAAACTGGATTTTCGCTAAGAAGAGACATCATTCAATCGTCGAAAAATTCCATAAAAGCGGAAATTGTCGACCCTGATTAGCTTGTGCGGACTGCACAGGCTAATCGGGGATGACAATTTACGCACAAGCATTATGCCCAGTTTTCTCAGAACACGACACATATGAGCATATTGAAGAATGATATAGTACCTATATGTGCTATATTTGCATGCATACGAGTATATTTCGATTAAACCGTCGATATGCACCTCTTACAATGGTATCGCATTTAAAACTGGATTTTATAAAGGGATCATACAAATCACTATATGTGACAAATTTCATTTACGTCATCTTTGTATTGTGTTTAACTATGTGTTATATATATTTTCGGCCAAATGACGTTACGTTTATGTTTGACGTTGACGTCACTTATTATTTAGGAAATTAAAATAAACAAAAGTAATCTGTTTGCACGGTATATTTGATTTAATAGTTAACATCATCGTTTATTCTTACATATTTGCATTGTGAGTTTTACTTTTTTTTTTTTAAAAAGAATCACTGATGTGTTTGAATTCGTATTTTCTATGAAGATGATGAAGTGTAAGCAGATTACAGCATGTGTCTAAATACCTTTGTAGAACTTGTTCAGTATTTGAGAGGATAAAAGCGAACTAAAAAAAAACAAAAAAAAACAAAAACAATTTAGTTCTATAATTTATACATTGAAAAAACCAGTACTAAGATAAATATAATCTGGGTGGCGTCGCTTTGTATTTCGTTAGGCCAATTTCAACTATGTAAGGAAAAACTTCTCAATACAGTATTGAAATGAAAATAATAGAGCGACCTCTTGTGTACACGAATACCGCCTTTTCGTTGCTGTCTTCAAACAGGTTTGGCCTTCTGCAATAATAAGTACATACAATTACCGTGGCCATATTAGTTATTTTATTGCTACATGTAAAGCAATGTATTTCAACGCCCACTATCTATAAGAGAAACAATATATATTGAAATGTTCACCTTTTATAAGAAGCGGGTCATTATGATTCGACACCAACACATACTGAATACCTGTACTGGTACCATCGATCAAACACAGTACCTCCTAATTATAATGGTGTGGTAAAGTAATAGAAAATATCGAATGAGCGACCCACCTTTGTTTAACGGACCCACCCAGTCATTAAAAGGTGATCAGAAGTATGCAATGTTCTCTCCTTCTGCACCATTGTAACCTTACCATCAATAACAGGTATCGGCAAACATATACTTTGTGAAAACCGTTAAGAATATAGGTTCGCTCGTTGATGAAAGCGAAGTTCAATCAACGTAATAATTATCAGCTATCGGCTTCCTGACAATTTATGTTGCGATGTTTTTATGTTCTTTTGATATGATAGACTAGATTATGAATGATGACGACTTTATGTAATTATTTTCTTTTGATTTGATTGACTAGATAATAAATGATGACGACGTCGACACATGTCCCTGAGTGTTTCATTATGTTTATGTAATTACATTTAAAAGGACATCAGCAGAGATTCGTTTTTTGTTGAACATGTATATATCTAAATAAAATCGTGTACAATTATGAACAATTATTAAAATTGCTACTTTTCTCTCATCAGTGCATAAAGCTTTCACGTGTTATAATGTTATCAAAGGATCGAGAAAGGCGTTACTAGAAATAGAATTAAAATGTGTATGGGTAGAAATAAAATGATTCTGTATTACCATATAAAAACATAGATATAAAAAAGTCAAAATAGACATACAACTTTGAAACATACATAAAAAAATACGACTGTTTTAAGAATACTATACAGGACATGCTACTTTAATGAATGAACGGTTTGTAGCTGCGATCAGTTGACAACTAACGGACTTCAATATAAAAGCAAATCGATACACCACAAGACACCGGGGTTATTTCAGCGGTGTGAAGTCAACGCTTCATTCGTAGAATTTGATCAATGAAATTTTGTTTACTACAGTGATCGCTATACTTATACGTGTTTAGTTCGGAACTGAATCACAGTACGAAAGCCAATGAGATATACATAGCATTTGAACCTCAAGGTTTGAATCTACTTGATAAAACGGAGAACAGCAAAGCATTTGCATGCAAAGCTTTCACTTCAATAATCCGTCGCCCCAAAGTTCGTTTCTAGATGAAACAATAGATTTGAACTGTTTGATTCGCTGGATTTGAGTCCAAATACTGACTTTCAAAGTATTTATTTGCTCTCATTTGTATGCCCGATAAGTAGAGCAGATATTGCTTTATTGTTAACTGTCATGAAACGAAACAGTTTATGAAACATTGATTGTGATTTACTGCCTCCGTGTCGCTTATGGGCTGTGTGTGAAGTATCAAATTCGAGGACAATTCATTTAACAATGAATATACAAATTACATAGATATACAGGATAAGTTTAGACTACGCCTTAATACAGTTCTGCGTTTAACCCCTGCGAGGCTACCGATGTTCAATTTTTGGTAAAGTAACAACACTTAATTTGTTTAATAATACATATATACCGATAATGGTGTCAGAAACATTAACAAATAATTGTGTTTACGTAAACCGAGAATATCATAATTTCATGTATAATGTTCTTTATCCAAGTTGAACTTTATTAAAATAGTGCTGAATCCACACAATTGGCCTTCTTTTGTTACAAGCAATTTGTAATCGACCTTGCTCGTTTTACAAACAAAATTGATCTTATCATTGAGTCAATTGGGATACAAGCGAAGACTTTTTAAACTAATCGACAATATTAAAGTTGATAACTAGACTTTTTAACTAGAAAATATTCACACCATCAACAAAGTGTACACAGTTTAATAGCATTATATATGTATAGATATATAATATCGTTTCATTTATGATTTTCATTGATAAAATTGAAAAACGTTAGCAAACTTTTTTATCTGGATTTGTTAACGACTGTTCATTTTGTAGTTTTTTAAGTAAATACATTAACTGACTTAAATCCCTTTTTTGGTGTAAAAACATTAAATAGATAAATTAAAACAAGGAATATATGTAAAATAATCCCCTTAATGAACTCGTGGTAAAGGGTTGTATAAAAGTATGAAATATCTCAAAACTAATGTTTGGCCTATAAAATATTATACCAAAAACACTTGTCTTAAAAATAAGATTCCAGTTCAAATTACATGGTTAGTTGGTTGACGAAAACAAACTATTTTAGTTGCTAGAAAACAGACATCGAAAAAGCAATTAATTTTAAGTTATATTGAAGTTGAAGGGTTACAAGAATGCCCATGTGCAGAGACGATTTTTCTTCTGGGTACGCTTGATGAGAAACAATAAACTGATATCAAACTACGAAAAAAGAAACAAGGGAACTTTATTATCTTGCCGTCTCTCTTCAATTTAATGACAAGTGACTTATTGTTCCTATAAACAATTACGTATTTTATTTCCGTTTTCATATCTCCACGTGATTATTTGCGCCCATTTAAACAGATGTCTTTTTGTGTGCTCACCATAATGAAAGCTAGGAAGAAATCTCGAAGGATTTGTACCCGGGCTATATTGGTGACCTTCCAGCGGTTGGCATAATGGGCCTATTTTATGCACGCATGCGGTTCCGTTCAGCACACAATTTGTTTCAGAAAGGCGGTATAGAAAGCGTTACAAATAAAGCGGATCTGTATTTATAGGCCCTGTTGTCACACAACGCTTTTCCACAATGCCGGTATGATGGTTTGGCTTCCACAATTGCGGATGAAAGAAAGGTCACCCAAAGTAAACATAGTTATTTCGTTACAAGTTCAATCCGCTAACAAAACTTCACTGTATTATTGCATTTTTCGTCCGATTCACAAGAAAATCACAATATTAATAAGATCACAAATATAGGCCTTTTTTGTGATATTAAAAATTCAGAAAGGAATAGGTGCCTTATGAACACTGTTATTTATGAAGCAAATTATCTAGATTATCTACGTTTCTAGATCGTAATTTTCTGTTCAAACAGTATCGAATGTAAATGCTCATTTTGTTCACCGCAAGTCGACATGCTTATGTCAATGAAAGCGGACAACCCAATAGCAAAAGCTTTAAAGAAGTTATCAATGAACGGTCTGAATGAAAGAAACTACTACAATGGTAGAACAGTATTTCGATAAACAAGAAGGTAACTGAATAGTTAAATCAAAACCAGGCGAAAATTAAACGCATTTCGTTTCCCATATAAGTGCATTAAATTGAAGAGTATATAACAACAATACTAACAATAATCACAATAATAAAAACGTAACGGTTGATAGCAATGAGGTAGATACATATTAATTTACCGGCGTGCTACATTTCTAATTATGGATATTCAGCTATTACTAAATGTTTACAAACAGAGTGAATACGTGCGTTAGAATCGTGCTTTTTTGTGAATACTTATTTTTAAATAACGGTGCACATATGACTGGATCAAAATACTACTTAAGTCACGGAATTGGGAGTGGTGTGTTATTACTTGTTTATTAAAATTATCTCGCGTTCACAGGTAACAGTGTCATTTGTTGGACATGTTTCTAAAAATAGAATGTTGGTTAACAATGTAAAATTAAACAAGTGCTGGTACACCCATTACGTGTAAAATTCCTTTATTCAATGGTCATGAATGTTGTTGTTTTCATCAGTCACATCTTTTATTTACATCACGTCTGTCATAACTTTTGTTTTCTGATAAAGCACCTTGTCTTTATTTAGCCTTTGATAACAGCACCTCTTCCTTGCCATATAAGTAACCAAGAAGAAAAAAAAACAATATTTGTGATCTGCCTCGTGAGTTTGTGCTGCCATTCATAAAGGGCCGTGTGTGGCAATAAGGTTTCTTTCTTGCTGTATATGCTAAAGTTGTTCTTTATATTTGTTACCGAAACTTAAAAAGTATTATGTTGCTTTTAACACTAAACTAAAAATGTTTTTGTGTCATTTTAAATAATAGAACACGGGTAACACACAAAGCTACGTATGTAATAATAGTCGATACTTGGTTTTAATTTCAGTCCGTCATTGTATAAGAAGTATTGCATTCATTTAGAAATGTACACTTTAAGAAAACACGAACCTACATTTCGATCGCATTTGATGGTTTTACGTTCAGGGTAAAGACATATAGATAATGTTCCTGTCTGCTTTTGAGAGCACAGCTGCAAGGAACACGTTTTGACTATTTTATAAATTTATTCCCACTGTAATACCCTCATTATTGGGGCATATAATGTTGAGCGATAACTATCAGATTATCGCGACTATACACCTTGCATACAATTCAAACTGCAGTATTCAACAACATTGCTCGACATACAGTGCAAGTCAGTCGATTGCTCGGTAATTCTGTTTAGCTATTGTTGTTATAAGTAAAAGCGGATTTGAATAATACCGTCAAACATGTGTGCCAAAAGTATATGAGTAATACAAAAGGGATTTAACAATCAAAAGTTACCAGTAACCCGTTTACAAAATATATAATATGCAGTGTTTGAAGCAAAGTTTCACCATGACCGAAATATATTCCAATATCACCAAACCGATGACCGAAAGATAAGGTCATAAACTCTGGAAAACACAGTATTTAAATATATTACGTGTTTTGTTACTCAAACAATTTAGTTTAGAATTAACACACCAGTGTATATTGACTTGATGCTGACATTCTGAGCATGTTTACATGGACCAAACGATGGGAGGATAGAAACCTCTTCAACGAAGAAGTTTAAAGAACGAGGTTTTTCTTTCTGATAACCTTAAATTAATAAAACAAAATAAAATATAAACTATATTTGGACAATGCTGTACACCATGAAGTCAGCCATTGTTTCTTATTAACAGGTGTCAGGACTTCCGCTTTTCCCATATGTAACCTTAAAATATCGACACATGACACCATAATAGGGGATATCCTGATAGTGTACAGATCTTATCTACATGATTGATTAATATGACTGGAATACTTTCTTTTACTTTTGTTACATTGCATCTGCTTTGGTTTCGAATATCAGTTCTAATATTTAATAATAAATTATACATATTTACCTCTTTTCTTTATCAAGGTTGTGTAAGTTTTAACTGTAATATTTTATAGTATATTACATATATTACTGTTACTAGTATATTAACTAATATAGTATATTTCGTATGCAAATATGATTAGGTCGTAAATATAGTCTTGAAAATATAACTGACATAGGTTTCTGTGAAATAAACTTCAGTTACACACGCTTTAATCTAATGTCAATTTAATATACATTGAATTGTATTCTATTGACAGAGAGTTAAGACGTTATATACAAGAAGCTCACGTGTAACATACCCTACATACGTCTTAATAAACTTTGTTGTAGGTGTTGTGGATTAATGACAAAGATCTTGGAACACAACATCATTAATATGTTTTGTTTTGTGAGACTGTTCGTATACTATGTTATTGTGTGATTATATCAAACAACAAACGCTGTTTGAAATTATTTTATAGGCATTATATATTAGCATAGAACGGTCTCACCTTCGATATAACAGAAACAACAAACGGCTGACAATGCCGTTTCCACATGAACAACATTCCACACTGCGAAACCATAAAACACTCAATAGCAGCCATACAGGTGTTCAACTATACACTTTCGTCAGAGGAACAATACTTGGGTTAAAATATTTTCGAAAAGTGCCAACAGTAATGCGCAATTAGTCGATTGCTTATGATAGGTGTAATTGTTGTTTAACCCCTCGAATATCACATTACAGCATTTTCAGAATACGAGCTCGTACCTTTAAAGTTTTTTAATAACCAAAATGCTTTAACAAGCACGCAGGTTATTTTTCTTGAAAACATTCCAAGCATTTCTAGAATAGTTTCCCATAAAATCGGTCGCTGTTTATACATGCATATGCGAACACAGCTGAGCACTCATTAACCGCAAGGTGTAACGCTCGGGAGGAATTAAGTGCTCAACAATGTTAATCCAGTGAACTCCGCAAATAATCCGGGAAAGCCTTAACAGGTGGCAGGTAAAAGTTAAAGTTGCGGTTTATAGTCTGCTTCGATATGCATCTTCAGCCGACTTCGACATTAACCCCCCGATCACTGGGATTTAAGTCGTCCGTTTACATATGGCGCACCAGGCAGCCTCGGCACATTGACTTATTTCCCTCACAGGTACCAATTTATACACCTGGACGGAGAGGAGCAAGCGTTGGATTATTGTTTTGCTCAGAAAAATCCAGTGCCCCGAGTGGGATTCGAACCTGGGATCTCTCGATCCCTAGACCAGCATCCCACCACTAGACCATTGTCGTGCAGGGGAAGCGCTAGAAAAGAGCAAAACTGATTGTGCCACAAATAGTTAAATAATTTCCCTCCTCGCTATTAAGTTTGTGTAAAATTAATTAATCGCTTAATACCAAATGATGACTATTTCGTTTATAAGACGACATTCGCAGAGTTATTTAACCCTATCGATGGTTGAAAGCAACCACAGATCTGGAATATTTCAAAACCTATACAGCTTTAATAGATATAACCGCTATCAGAAATGCTCACAATTTATGTTTATACATATATAAGAATGCATATCCATATGGAGATCTAAAATTTAAAAAAAGGTAATAAACATCATTAACAACGGTGACCACGGTGTTTTATCTCAGTTCTTACTAACAGAACCATATCCATACACTAAGAACTTCGTTAGCAGTTCAAACGGGAAACGCCAGAAGGTCCAAATGTCTACTTAGTAGCCGAACATCAACATAATTCCTAATATAAAAATCAACCAATGCGAGTGCGTGTAACATATTAGGTTTCATTTCCATTGGTTGAATAGTTCATATCAAACTAGGATTACTCTCAACCATGTAAGTATTCGTATGGGCACAGGTCAGCATTCCCTTGGCGGTAAAGCCTTGACAATTAAAGGCAATTCATGTCTGGTTGCCCTTAAAAGGTCAAGGCTTGACCTTTAAAGGGCAACCAGACATGAATTGCCTTTAATTGTCTACCAGTGAACATTAAGGTCTCATTTTCAACCGTCACTGATCTATTTGGATCAAAATTATTAATTTGGCGCAAACCCGTGCAATCGGGGTTAATTTGACCTACTTTTGCTTAAAATTGAATGTTTTCCCTTGAAAGGTCACAGGGAAAGGTCTGCAAATCATGTTGTCGTGAAGACTCAGCGATGACCTGTAAATAAACTCTGAATTACACACAAATTCGTTTGGGCACTTAATTCACACCAAGGTGCCCCATATGTTTGACAGAATGGGATTGTCTCTCTATTACTTCTGACCGCTGACGAGTTGTTGGGATTGGTGCGGAATCTTAGTGTTGGATTTATATAACCAAGTAACGGTGTGAGATGGTGAGGCATCGCTCTGTTCCTAATGTGACAATAACTTTTTATCACATTCATCCCAATGCACCCAATCGGATTTTTTTTTAAATATTTATATTTTGTCAAGACGCTTACGTGATTTGGGAAATGTTATCCAATAACGCTTTTTATTGATAATTTGATAGTAGATTTAAATGTATTTTACCGAAACAAATGCTTCTATTGTTATGCAGAATACACCAAAATTATCTCTGTTCAGAGACAAGCTGGTGTTGTCAACATAAAATCAAAATTAATTTGAAAGAACCCATCAAACACGGGATATTGAGGCTATTGATTATGACTTTAATTCAATATTACTGCAAAATATAACATATGAAAATATACAAATAGTATAACTTGTATGATATAATTTGTATGACACTTGCAAGAAATACAAGATACCCGACATTTCGTTTTCTTTGCCCTTGTTCATTTTCGTATAAGTTGATTTTAACGAGCATATTTGAGCCTTGCTCTGGAGAAAAAAAAGCGGGCTTAATGAATGTGCGTAAAGTGTCGTCCCAGATTAGCTTGTGCAGTCCGCACAGGATTATCATTGACGACATTTTCCACGTAAACTGGATTTTCGATAAGAAGAGACTTCCTTTAAATGAAAAATTCCATACAAGCGGAAAGTGTCGTCCCTGGTAAGCCTGTGCGGACCGCACTGGCCAATCAGGGATAACAATTTACACACATGCATTAAGCCCAATTTTTCCAGAACGAAGCTCTGTAGCAATCTTATTTATCATAGTTTGCCTGGTTCTCACGAACAATACATTATAGTTGCACGTAATGCTACTTTCAAAATGTGTTATATTTCAGTGTATAAGCTAATAAACTTGCGCGATCTGATTTTGACACTGGTTGTAGCTGATAAGCCGCTGATCTGTCTGATCTTTTTTTAAGAACTGATGTGTAATTTTCGCCGATGCGTTTATTTTTGTAAAGAATGTTAATAATATCTGATGTAATGCCGTTAACTATTAACAGGAATCGCAGGTGAAAGAAGACGTGAATATTGGAAGTCTTATAATTGGGCAGCCTTTCTCTTTGTAGAAAATTTGCATTTTGAAAAGAAAGAAAGCGAGGGAACTACAACACACAGTAGCTCTGTCATGTGCGTTGTTTATGCATAAATCTAATTTATCCATCAGTGGCGGCATCCAGCCATTTGTTATTTGGCATCTGGGAAATAGTTGCAAAAATATGTTAATATCAAGCCTTTCTGGACGATTCGTAACTATTGGACGTAATTAGGTATAAATGGGTCTAACACGTTGTCAGACAGTTCTGCCCTTCACTATTTCTTTACTACCCAATATTTTTATGTAATGTTAGATTAAACATAGTGACGACAATTTCGTTTTAACCAAATTTATACCGCTATTGTGCGTGTTGTCTAAACATAAAAGTATGTATTATTGTGTTCATAAGCTCAATACAAAAGTAACAACAACATAAACAACAACGCAACAATTTACGAACAGGTTTCGTAAACGTTAACCTGTGAGGAACATATTTGCATGCATACTGTAATGTTTCATATCCAAGTTGAACTAAATTGGAATAGTGCTGAATCCACACAATTGGCCTCTTTTGTTACAAGCAATTTGTAATCGACCTTGCTCATTTTACAAACAAAATTGACCATATCATTGAGTATATTGTGATATATTAGACATGAAGTTTAAGACAACAAGCGAAGCCTTTTTTCACGAATCGACAACACTTGAAGTTGATAACTATACTTTTAAAACTAGAAAATATTTTCACCATCAATATAGTGTACAAAGTCTTAAAGAATTATGTATGCATATAGTATCGTTGCGTTTATGATTTTCATGGATTAAATTGTAAAACGTTAGTAACATTTTAGATCTGGATTTGTTTTGCATTTTGATTCTGAAGTTTTTGCGATGCATACACCATCTGACGTATAGCTTTTTTTAATGAAAAAAAACATTAAATGAATAAATGAATTAAGCCCCTTAATGAACACGTGGGAAAGGGATGTATACAAGTATAAACTCTCTCAAAACTAAGGTTTGGACTATAAGATATTATACCAAAAACACGTGTCTTAAAAATAAGATTCAAGTTCAAATTATATGGTTAATTGGTTGATGAAGACAAAATATTTTAGATGCCAGAAAACAGACATCGGTGAAGCAATTAATTTCAAGTTATGTTGAAGTTAAAGGATAACACGAATGTGCATGTGTAAAGATGATTGTTTTTCTTCTTGGTACGCTTGATGAGAAACAATAAACTGATATCAAACCACGCAAAATAGAAACAAGTGGACTTCACAATCTTACCGTCTCTCTTCAATTTAATGACAAGTGGCTTATTGCTTTGATCAACAATTACGTATTATATTTCCGTTTTATATCTCCACGTGATCATGTTGCGCCCATTCAAATAGGTGTCTATTTGTGTTCTCACCACACAATGTTTGCTAGGAAGGAATCTTGATGGATTTGTACCCGGGCTATATCGGTGACCTTCCACAGGTTGGTATAATGGGTTTATTTTATTCACGCATGCGGTTCCGTTCAAGGACTCGAGGCACGAAATTTGTTTCAGAAAGGCGGTAAAGAAAGCGTTCGTAATAAGGCGGATATGTATGCAGCGGCCCTGCTGTCACATAATGCTTTTATGCAAACCTTATTTGATGATATGGCTTCCACAATTGCGGATGAAAGAAAGGCCACCCAAAGTAAACATTGTTATTTCGTTACAAGTACAATCCTCTAACAAAACGTCACTATACTATTGCATTTTATTCCGACTCATAAGAATGTCCTAATATTCATAAGATCACACATATAGGCCTCTTGTTGTGATTGTAACAAATTAGAATGAAATAGGTGCCTTATGAACACTGTAATTTATAAAGCAAATTATCAAGAGCTCTTTTCTACGTTTCTAGATCGCAATTTCTGTTCGAACAGTATCGATTGTAAATGCTCATTTTGTATGGCGGAAGTCGACATGTTTATGTCAATGAACGCGACACAGCCCAATAGAAAGAGCTAAAAAGAAGCTATCAATGAACCTTTTTAACGAAAGAAAATAGCACAATGGTAGAAAAATAATTTGATAAACAATGAAGCAATTGAAAAACCAGGCGAACATCAAAAGCATTACTTTTCAACATACGTGCATTCAATTGAAGAGTATATAACAACACTACTAACAGTAATAACAATAATAAAAACGGGACGATTGATAACATTGTGGTAGGTTATTAGTAATTTACTGACGTTATACATTTCTATTTCTCGATATTCAGTTATTAATAAATGTTAACAGATAGAGTGATTACATGCGTAAGAATCGTGCTATACTGTGAAAACTCATTTTAAAATAACGGCGTTCCGTGCACATATGACTGGATCAAAATACGGCTTAAGTCACGGAATTGGGAGTAGGTGTGTTATGACTTGCTTATTAAAAGTGTCTCTCATTAACAGGTTCCAGTATCATGTGTTGGACATGATTCTCAAAACAGAATGCTGTTAACAATGTTAACGTGAACAAGTGCTGGTGCACCCATTACGTGTAAAATTCATTTATTAAATTGTCATGAATGTTGTAATTTTCAACAGTAACACTTATTATTATATCAGGTCCGACAGAACTTGTATTCTTTTATAAAACACCTTGTCTTTATTAAGCCTTTGTTAATCGCGCCTCTTTCTGGGCATATTAGCAACCCAAACGAAAGAGCAATATGTGCGTTGTGCCTCGTGATTGTGTGTTGCCATAAATAAATGGCCGCGTGCTGCAATAAGGTTTCTCTCTTTTTTTTCTTTATATGTACTCTGCTCTGTTCTTCAAGGTGGTTTACATTTTAATTGTGATATTTTATTATATATTTTATATAACTTTTACTAGTACATTTTAATATGAAAATTTGATGAAGTCGTATATACAGTCTTGAAAATATGACAGTTTGTAGTGAAATTAACGTCGATTACGTACATTTAATTCTAGTGACAATTTAATATACATTGAATTGTACTCTATTGACAGAGATTTCAATACGTTATATACAAGTAGCGTACGTGTGACGTCCGTACAGACGCCTGAAATAACGTGTTGTAGAGTTGGAGGATTAATGACAAAGATCTTGGAACACAACAGCATTAATTTGTTTTGCTTTGTAATAATGTTCGTATACTACGTTATTGTGTGATTATATCAAACAACAAACGCTGTTTGAAATTTATATTAGTGAGTATCTATTGGCATAGGACTTTCTCACTTATGTTATAAGAGATACAACAACAACAGGCTGACAAAGCCGTTTCCACACGAACAACATTCCCTACTGCGAAACAGTTAAAACAACTCAATAGCAGCCATACAGGTGTTCAATTATGCACTATCGTCAGATGAACAATACTTAGGTTAAACTATTTTCGAAGTAGTGCCAACTTTAAAACGCAATAAGTCGATTGCTTATGATAGGTGGTATTGTTCTTTAACCCCTCGAACATCATATAACAGCACTTTCATAAAACGAGCTCATACCAATAAAGCTTTGTTATGACAAACATGCTTCATCAAGCACGCAGGTTATTTTTCTTGAAAACATTCCAAGCATTTATTGAATAGTTTCCATAAAATCGGTCGCTGTTTATATATAACGCAGCTGAGCACTCATTTACCGCAAGGTGTTACGCTCGGGAGGAATTAAGTGGTAAGAATGTTAATCCAAGAACGCCACATCTTATCCGGGAAAGCCTTAACATGTGGCAGGTAGCACGAGATTGTCGTGCAGGGGAAGCGCTAGAAAAGAGCGATACTGGTTGTGCCACGAATAGTTAGAGAATTTCCCTCCTCGCTATTAAATGTGTAAACAATTAATTAATCGCAGTATACCAAAGGATGACAATATCGCTTAAAAGACGTCTTTCTAAGAGTTATTGACGCATATCAAAAGCTCAAAGAAATCACAAATCTGAAAGATTTTAAAACCTGAACCGTTTTAATAAATATAACCACTATCAGAAATGCTTATCATTTATTTGTATACATATATAAGATCAAAGCGCTGAAGGCACTGAAGTGTTCGCTATTGCATAATCTGAGACGCACTTTAGTTTTCAAAATTATGTTATAGCTTTTTATATCGCAAGTTTGAAATAAACACAACCCATTCAAATTTATAAAGAGTGTGTCTTAAAGCACAGGTCGAGATGTGTGTGCACGGTTTATCCTCATATTTATGTTAAAGATATAACTTAGACAAAATAACAACAATATGTCTCTTTTTTCCACAATTGGTTGCTGCACTGGCAACCATCTTTAGAAGTTTGTTTCCTTGCTAAAAAATAACAAGCCTATAATCATGTACATGTTGTGTTATGTGTATCTGATACTGTTTTTATTTTCTTTAAATAATTTAGCAACACTGTTTTCAACATGACAGACTTTTCGTGCAGCATTAAGCCCCGTTTTCTCTGAAAGCAGTTAATATGTACAGATTTCAATGATAAACTGGCAAATGTCGTCGCACAAGCTATTATAAACACTAGACTGGCCAATATCGTTGAACAAGCTCTTAAACCTTATACATGCTGTCTGCTACAGTGTAAACTGGCAGTGGTTATCTTTACTAGCTGCAGTTGTTGTCCCTAGCGTAGTTAAAGCATTGTGATTTTCAAAACTGCCTCTCTACTTTATCCTGAGCTAACGCTCACACTAAAAACCATTTGTAGATGTAGAATTAAAAAAAAACACACAAACACACACAAAAACATAATAAACATTATATACAGCGATGTCCGCTGTGTTTTATCTCAGTTCTTACTAACAGACCCATGTCTATACACTAAGAACGTCGTTAGTAGTCATGCCGAAAAACACCAGAAGAACCAAATGTCTACGCATTAGCCCTACATCAACATAATTCTTAAAATAAAAATCGACCAATGTGAGTGCATGTAACATATGAGGTTCCATTTCCATTGGTTGAATACTTCAGATCAAACCAAGATTCTATTCCGACAACGATATGTTTATTCGTCGCTGAAATGAGAAGTAGCCCGGATGTAGGAAGTCAGTAGCACATGTTTAAATGGCGGATGTTGCAAGCGTGTTTTTCGTTGTCAGTTTTTTTAACGATTTCTATCGTGTTATATATTTTCTCGAGGTGTCCTTTGTGGCCATCGATAGTTTTTAGATCGGTAGTGTATTTTTATTCCCTCCTGATTTTGTACTTTGCGTTCTTTGACGCAAATTATGAATTTGGTCGATTGGCGCGTGTGGCAATGGCGGACGAAAATAACAACGAGGCCTTGAAAGGCAATACTAAATTAAACCCTTCGAAAGGGAAGGCGCCCGCTAAAAAGAACAGCAAAGCTCAATCCACACCCGCGGCGAGTTCGGCTAGTACCGACTCGTTGATTTTGCAATGTCTTCAAGACATACAAGCTAAGCAAAAGGAGTATGACGGGAAAGTTGACAGTCTCATTTCTCGTGTCAAATGGTTGAAGAATACACGGCGTATCCAGACGAGTATGCTGATGACTATGGTTACTATCAGGATCTCGAAAATGCGGAAGAGGGTGAGATTGTTAGTTTAAAGGATAATGAGGATGCATTGCCATCTGGGGCAAATAAGCATAAACTTGATAAAAGTTCCAGTCGTTTTGCTGGAATGGCTAAACGTTTCAAAGGTAAAGAAATTACAGATGTCGCGATTGATGACACTTTATCTGTTAATGTGAACGATTTGTTTCGTAAAGGAATGGACGAGACACAGTTTGAGTTGCTGGTGAAAGATGAGACAAATGTAAGACCAGAAAACTGTAAGGCTCTGGTAACTGTCAAATGCAACAGAATCATATGGGATTTGTGCTCTCAAAATGTGAAATTTGCAGATAAAAGAATGCAAAATGCACAGAATTCTTTGATTAAAAGCTCCATCCTGATAGCTAAAGCCGTAAACAAACTGTCGCAGGTAGAAAACGAGGCCAAGGACAAAGTAATAGATATCAGTTCGGTGGTTGATCAGTGCAATGATTATTTGTCTCTTTTCGGACATTGTAATAGACAAATGTGTATGATAAGACGAGAGGTTATTAAACCGGAATTAAAAAGTGAATACAGTCACTTGTGCAATCCTAGTGTGCCGTTCACATCCGAATTGTTCGGCGATGACGTTTCCAAAACGGCAAAGGAGGTTGAAGATTGTGCTCGAATGGGATATAGGATCCAGCACAACAGTAAGAGAGGTTTTGGTAGAGGCCGTGCTCCATTTCGGGTCGACCTTTCCGGGGACGTGGTTTTCGCTCCCGAGATGCCCATGGTTATGGCTATTCTGCAGGGTCTAGTGGCGAGACAAAAAACTTGAGTCGCCGCCCCAGAGGAGCATACAGACAGTAGAACAAGTTAGTTAGGTTTTACATCAGATCAAACTAAGATTAATCTCAAACATGTAAGTATTCGTATGGACACAGGTCAGCACTCCCTTCGTGGAGTAGCCTTGTCCTTTAAGGGTAACCAGACATGAATTGCATTTAATTGTCTACCAGTGCAAATTAAGGTCTCATTGGCCACCATGCACGGGTCTATTTTGATCAATATTATTTATTTGGTGAATACCCGGTAAGCCGGGGTAAATTTGACCTTCTTTAGCTCAAAATTGAATATTTTTCCCTGAAATGTCACAGGGGCAGGTCTTCACATAATGTAGTCGTGAAGACTCAGCGATGACCTGTACATAAACTATGAATTACACACACTTAGCATTCGTATGGTCACTTAATTGACACCCGGGTGCCTCATATGTTTGAGACAATTGGATTGTCTCTCTAGTACTAGTGTACTAGTCTATAGCACTAGTGGACGCTTCTGACCGCTGACGTGTTGTTGGGATTGGTGCGGAAGCTCAGTGTTTGATTTATATAACCAATAGTGCGTTCAGTTACAGCGAACGTTCGCAAATGATCGTTCGTTTCCGATTCGGTCTTATTGAACGATAAGTTCGGCGCGAACTTTTCAAGATGGCGGCTCCCAGGGAATTGATTACGATTTTGATGGAGGAAATCGCTAATAACACAGAAAGTACTTAACCAACACAATACACTATGTTTATAATTCAATTCATTTTATAAACTACCAAAAAAATATGAAAAATATCGAAGTAACACTGAAATTACGCTGAACAACAACAACAACTTACTTGTCCGCCATCTTGGTTTCGCTAGCGAACTATAGCGAACTACCTCCCGAGACGGGTCGCTTCGGTTTGCGAACGTTCGCGGCGAGCCGAGCGTTCAATAGCGAACGTTCGCGAAAGTTCGCTTCGGTTCGCGAACGTTCGCTGTAACTGAACGCACTACAAGTAACGGTGTGTGATGGTGAGGCATCGCTCTGTTCTTAATGTGACAATAACTTATTTTCACGCCCATCCCAGTGTTACTGAGCGGACATATTTTTATTTTCATTTGTCAAGACGCCTACGTGATTTGGGAAATTGTATTCAACGCCGATTTTTATCGATTACTTGATAGTTTTAAATGTATTTTACCGTAACAAATGCTTCTATTTTTATGCAGAATACACCATCAATGTCTCTGTTCAGAGACAAGCTGGTGGTGTCGACATAAACTAAAAAATAATTTGAGAGAGCCCATCAAACGCGTGATATTGAAGCGCGCCGTGTATGACTTTACACGGTTAACATACTTCAAGATAACTGAACAATATATAACATATGAAAATATACAAATATTATAACGTGTGCATGATATAATTTTTCGGACACTTGCAAGAAGTACAAGATACACGACATTTCGTTTTCTTCGCCCTTGTTCGTTTTCGTTTAGGATGAGTTTTACGAGCCTTGTTCTGGAAAAACGGGGCTTAGTGAATGTGCGTAAAATATCGTCCCAGATTAGCTTGTGCAGTCCATACAGGCTTATTAGGGGCGACATTTTTCGGCTAAACTGGATTTTCGCTAAGAAGAGACTTCCATTAAATGAAAATTTCCAAACAAGCGGAAAGTGTCTCCCTGATTAGCCTGTGCGGACTGAACTGGCGAATCTGGGATGACACTTAACGCACATTTATTAAGCCCCATTTTCCCAGAACGAAGCTCTGTTGCAATCTAGCAACTCACTCAAATGCGTTATCTACAAAACTACGCTCTTTACAAGCATGTACCGAGAGGAATGTTTTCTCGATAAAAATAACACTTTTACGGAGAAAAAAATATGAATCCGATTGCATTGTTTTGAAAGAACTCGTATCAATTCCCTCTTCAGTAGATGTCCACCGTGGCGTTGAAGAGTATTCCATTGAAATTGAAGTTGAAGTTGAATTCACTGGCATTTGGCGTGCAATTGTCCTCATTACTCCATGTTAATGGTAAAGTAGTTCGAAATGCGGAATTCTGGTGAAAACGAAACGGCTATTCGTTGCCAGTCAGAAAAAAAACTGCACTTAAAAAACGCCCTTTTACTTGTAAAACTATAAGAGGACTCTGTTATTCAAATAAATGTTGTATTGCAAATTAATCGAAATACCAATAGAATCAAAACAGCAGGTGGTGGTGGTGGTTGTTGTGGTGGGGGTAATGATGGTAATGAAAACGATGCGTTTATTTTGTAAAGAATGTAAATAATACCCGATGGTATGCCGATAACTATTTACATGAATTGCAGGTCAAAGAAGACGTGAATGTTGGAAGTCTTGAAACTGGGCAGCCTATCTTTTCGTAGAAAGTTTGCATTTTGAAGAGAAAGAAAGCGAGGGAACTACAATACACAGTAGCTCTGTCATGTGCGTTGTTTATGCATAAATCTATTTTAGCAACCAGTGGATGCATCCAGCTATTGGTTATTCGGCATCTGAATACAGTTGCGAAATATTTTAATACCAAGCCTTTCTGAGCGTGTCGTAACTATTCGGCGAGATTAGGTAACACGTTGTTGGGCATTTCTGCCATACACTATTTCTTTACTACCCAATGGTATTATTTAATGTTAGTTTAAACATACTGCCGACAATTTCGTTTTAAAAAATTATATAATTCGTGACTGTATTCATATTATTTTTACAAAAACAACAACAAAACAAATGACAGATTTTGATTAAATTACAATATTTTATGGTGTAATAATACATAATTCTGTACCACATAATGGTTTCAGAAATACTTATAAATAATTGCGTAAACGTAAACCTGTGAGGAACATAATTTCATGTATAATGTATTTAATCCAAATTGAACTTAATTAGAATAGTGCTAAATCCACACAATTGGACTTCTTTTGTAACATTAATTTGTAATCGACCTTGTTTCAAATAGTTTACTATACTGACAAACAAAATTGACCTTATCGCTGAGTATATTGTGATAGATTAGACACGTAGTTTAAGACAACAAGCGAAGCCTTTTTTCACTAATCGACAACATTTGAAGTTAACTAGACTTTTAAAACTAGAAAATATTTATGCCATCAATATAGAGTACAAAGTTTAATAGTATTATGCATGTAAACATATATAATTATATATGTAAACATATATAAAATCGTTTCGTGTATGGTGTGTATGGATAAAATATTAAAACGTTAGCAACATGTTTCATCTTGATTTGTTTTGGATCATTGATTATGAAGTGTTTGCAATGTATGCATCAACTGACAGAGCTTTGTTGCTGATTTTTTTTTTAAATGAATAATTGAAAAAGAAATATGTGAATCGAAGCTTCTTAATGAACTCGTGGGAAAGGGGTGTATATAAGTATAAAATCTCTCCAAACTAAGGTTTGGACTATAAGGTATTATACCAAAAACACGTGTCATAACAATAAGATTCAGGTTCAAAAAACATGGTAAATTGGTTAATGAAGTCAAAATATTTTAGTTGCCAGAACACAGAAATCGGTGAAACAAAGAGTTTCAACTTATAATAAAATTCAACGGTAACAAGATTGTTCATGTGTTAAGATCATCTATCCTGTTGGTAAGCTTAATAAAAAACAATAAACTGATATCAAACCACGAAAATAGAGACAAGTGGACTTCACAATCTTACCGTTTGTCTTCAATTTAATGACAAGTGACTTATTGTTCTGATCAGCAATTACGTATTATATTTCCGTTTTATATCTCCACCTGATTATTTGCGCCCATTTTAACAGGTGTCTTTTTGTGTGCTCACCACAATGATAGCTAGGAAGAAATCGCGATGGATTTGTACCCGGGCTATATCGGTGACCTTCCACAGGTTGGTATAATGGGTCTATTTTAATCACGCATGCGGTACCGTTCGGGGACTCGAGGCACGCAATTTGTTTCAGAAAAAAGGTATAGAAAGCATTCCAAATACAGCGGGTCTGTATGAAGTGGTCCTGCTGTCACAAAACGCTTTTCCACAATGACGGTTTGATGATCTGGCTTCCACAATTGTTGATGAAAGACGAGTACAATCCCATAACAAAACTTCACTGTATTATTGCATTTTTCTGCGGAGTCACACGAACGTCCCAATATGCATAAGATCACTAATATTGGGCTATTTTTGTGATACTTAAAATCAGAAGGGAATAGGTGCATTATAAACACTGTAATTTATAAAGCATAGTATCTAGAGCTCTTGTCTACGTTTCTAGATGGCAATTTCTGTTAAAACAGTATCGAAGGTGAATGCTAATGTGTCAATGAACGCGGAACAATCCAATAGCAAAAGCTCAAATGAAGTTTTTTACCAAAGAACTGACTGAATGAAAGAAACTACTACAATGGTAGAAAAAAAAAACATTCGAGGAACAATAAGGCAACTGAAAAGATAAATAATCAAAGCGCTGAAGGCACTGCAGTTGTTATAAAAACCAGGCGAAAATTAAACGCATTTCTTTTCAACATACGTGCATTCAGTTGAAGAGTATATAACAGCAATACTAACAATTAATAAAAATAATAAAAACGGGAGCGTTGATTACAATGAGGTAGATACATATTTATTTACCGACGTGCTACATTTCTAATAATGGATATTCAGCTATTAATAAATGTTTGCAGAAAGAGTGAATACGTGCGTTAGAATCATTCTATTGTGTGAATACTTATGTTAAAATAACGGCTTTTGGTGCACATGTGACTGGATCGAAAAACGACTTAAGTCACGGAATTGGGAGTGGTGTGCTATGACTTGTTTATTAAAATTGTCTCTCATTAACAGGTTCCAGTATCATTTGTTGGACATGATTCTCAAAAAAAGAATGCTGTATAAGAAGGATTGCATACATTTAGACACGAACACTTTAAGAAAAGAGTAACGATAACCCGCATTGACAAAGAAAAAAACAAGTTCCTGCCTTAACAAAGGAAAAAACTAAAACCTGCCATGACCAAGAAAAATAAACTGAATTGGCCAATGAAAAAATACACAAGTACATGCCATGACCAAGAAGAAAAACAAATTCCTGCCTTGTCCAAGAAAAAAATAATTGCCTTGACCAATTAAAACCAATACCTGGCTTGAACAAGACTCCCCCCACCCCACCCAACACAATAAATTAAAATAAATAAATAACTGCCTTGAGCAAGAATAAGCAAAATAAAAGAGCCAATAAATGTATTGATCAGCAAAAAGCTATTAACGGTCTTAACCTGCATAATTCAATTAAATACATTGCCATGTCAAGACAAGAGAAACCCGCATTGATACAAAGAATCACATATAAACGCTACAACCATGCACATGTAAATTCTTCGCTTATCACACTAATGTGAACAAATGATGACTTAATCTTGCAAAAAGTTTTCAACAAGCGGGATAACAAGACATATATAATTTTACATCGACAACATTAGTGTCATGCAATGTCTTGATATATAATGTTTTATAGCGATTGGACCACATCTAAACTGTTTGTTTGATTGTTAGGATTTGTTCGCCGTTTTCAACCCTATTTCAGTCATACCAGGGCGGTCAGTTTAACAACTCATACCTTTATTGGAAAAGATGGTTTACTAAGCGCTCATGATAATTCCAGTCACTGACAACTGCCACACTTAAATCAGAGTTTGGAGGGAAAATGACCGAATAACGAATTTCATGACATATGCCCAAACTGAGATGAGCCACATACTGACTTTTTTGTGTGTTGATGTGGTTGCCTAACTAGACGTTGTCTTTCCGACCGGTTTGACACACTCCCACACAGGATACAGCCTCGTGATCGACTGTCATTAATAGTCGTTTGCACACAGCCACCTGACAGCGATAACGACCCATAGTTAACAAACCAAACGACAACGCCACTAATTGTTTTCTCTTCAATTGTTAAAAAGTGTGACGGGACAAAAGTGCGCAGGTTTATGGTGAACGCGTTTAAATCTCTGTAAATGTTATCTGCATGGATTTGTGGTGGAGAAGACCTTTGACTTTCTATCGTAATGTCTTAATTACGATTATGTAAAAACACGATGACCTTTTGATAATACTGGGGCACACAATTGTTCATTCATTGTAGCCACCTGGACAAAGACACGTTTGACAAATCTGGTTTTATTGCTTTGATCGAATCTCATACGATAAAGGCCATGAAGGCGTTAAAAGTATTCATCAAAAGATCGAGTATGATTCTGGCTCCCGACTTGCATGAGCATATTGAAGAATAATATAGCACTATATTTGCTATGTTTTAATACATAAGAGTATATTTTGATTAAACCGTCGATATGCATCTTTTACAATGTTATCGCATGTAAAACTGGTTCTTATTCCGAGATAAAATAAATCACAATATGTGACAAATTTCCTTATCGTCATCTTTATATTGTGATTACTATATTTGCGCCACAAACGACGTGACGTTTCTGTTTGACGTTGACTTATTATCAAGTTAATTGAAATAAAAAAAGTTATGTGTTTGCACGGTATATTTGATTTAATTCTTAACGTCATCGTTAATTCTAACATATTTGCATTGTGGAATTTACTCTTTTTTTTAAGAATCACTGATGTATTTGAATAAGTTTTTTTTTAATGAAGGTCATGAAGTGCATGCAGTACCAAAATACTTATGTGCAACATATTCAGGGATTGCGAGGATAATAGCGAACTTAAAACAATCAAACAAATACTTTAGTTGTATAATTTATAAATTGATTTTTAGTACTAAGATACAATTTCTTCTGGGTGGCGTCGCTTTGTGTTTCGGAAGGACATTACAACTATATCAGGAAAAACTCTTTAATATAATATTGAAATAAAAATAATAGAGCGGCGTCTTGTGTTACAAATACCGCCTTTTCGTTACTACCTTCACACATTGTTCGCCAGCTGCAATTATAACTATATTTACATACAATCACCTTGGCCATATAAGCAATTGTTTGGCTACAGATAAAGCTACTGTAATTTCTAATTTCAACACCCACTTGTTATAAGAGAAACAATACCGGTTTATCTCTTGAAATGTTCACCTTTTATAGAAAGCGGGTCATCGCTTAAACGCCAACATATACTAAATACCTTCACTGTTACCATCGATCAAAAACAGTTCTTCCAAATTATAATGGTTTGGTAAAGTAATCGAAAATATCGAATGAGCGACCCCACCTTTGTTTAACGTTCCCACCCAGTCATTAAAAGGTGATCAGAAGTATGCAATGTTCTCTCCTTCTGCGCCATTGTAACCTTACCATTCATTACAGGTATTGGCAAACATATCCTTTGTGAAAACCTTGAAGAATAAAGGTTCGTTCGCTGATGAAAGCGATGTTCAATCAAAGTAATAATTATCAGCTATCGGCTTCCTGAGAATTAACGTTGCGTTTTATTATGTTCTTTTGATTTGATAGACTAGATTATGAATGATGACGAATTGATGTTATTATGTTTTTTTGATATGATAGACTAGATTATACATGATGACGAATTCGACAAATGTCCCTGAGTGCTGCATAATGTTTATGTAATTACATTGAAATGGACATCAGCAGAGATTCGTTTTTTGTTGTACATGTATTTATCTAAATAAAACGTTCATAATTATGTTTGATTTCAATGACAAACGTAGATCTCGAGTATTTTTCCTTTTGTTGTTTGTTTGTTTTCTCTTCTTAAATCGTGTACTTATGTTCAATTATTAAAATTGCTACTTTTCTCTCTAATATTGCATAAAGCTCTCATGTGTTATAATGTAAGCAAAGGATAGAGAAAGGCGTTAAAAGAAATAGAAATAGAAATAAAAAAATTATGGGTAGAAATAAAATGATTCTTTATTACCATATTAAAACATAGATATAAAAAAGTCAAAATAGACATACAACTTTGAAACATACATTAAACAATACGACTGTTTTAAGAATACTATACAGGACATGCTTCTATAATGAATGAACGGTTTGTAGCTGCGATCAGTTGACAACTAACGGACTTCAATATAAATGCAAATCGATACACAACACGACATAGTGGTTTTTAAAGCGGGTGTGAAGTCAACGCTTCATTCATAGAATTTGATCAATGGAACATTGTTTACTACAATGTTCGCGATACTAATACGTGTTTAGTTCGAACTGAATCACGGAACGAAAGCCATTAAAAATATACAAAGCATTTGAACCTCAAGGTTTGAATCTACTTGATGAAACGGAGAACAGCTCAGCGTTGTGCATGCATAGTTCCACTTTAATAATCCAACGCCACAAAATTCGTTTCAAGATGTAACATTATATTGGAACTGTGTGATTCGCTGGACTTGAAACAAAATACTGACTATCAACATAATGGTGGCTCTCATGTGTATGCCCATTAAGCAAAGCAGACATCGCTTTAGTGTTTATTGCCATTAAACGAAACAGTTCTTAAACGTTAATTATGATTAACTGACTCCGTGTCGCTTATGGAGGTGTTGAGAAGGATCAAATTCGAGGACAATACATTAAACAATGAAGATACAAATTTAATAGATTTACATGTTACGTTTAGACTACGCCTGATTACAGTTCTGCTTTTAACCCCCTCGAAGCTACCGATGTTAACTTTTTGGTAAAGTAACAACATTTAATTTGTGTAATAATACATATATACCGATAATGGTTTCAGAAACATTAACAAATAATTGTGTTTACGTAAACTGAGAATAACATAATTCCATGTATAATGTATTTTATCCAAGTTGAACTTTATTATAAAAGTGCTGAATCCACACAATTGGCATTCTTTTGTTACAAGCCATTTGTAATCGACCTTGCTCATTTTACAAATAAAATTTACCTTATCAGTGAGGTAATTGTGATAGAAGCGAAGACTTTTTAAACTAATCAACAACATTTGAAGTTGATAACTAGACTTTTAAACTAGAAAATATGTACATCATTAATATAGTGTACAAAGTTTAATAGCATTTTATATGTATAGATATATAATATCGTTTCATTTATGATTTTTATGGATAAAATTGTAAAACGTTAGTAAACTATTTCATCTGGATTTGTTTACGACTATTCGTTTTGTAGTTTTTGAAGTAAATACATCAACTGACTTAAATCCCTTTTTGCTGTAAAAACATTAAATGGATAAAATTAAAACAATGAATATATGTGAAACAATCCCCTTAATGAACTCGTGGGAAACGGGTGTATACAATTATAAAATCTCTCAAAACTAATGTTTGGACTATAAGGTTTTATACCAAAAACACATGTCTTAAAAATAAGATTCCAGTTCAAAATACATGGTTAGTTGGTTGATGAAGACAAACTATTTAAGTTGCTAGAAAACAGAAAAAGCAATTAACTTCAAGCTATATTGTTAAAGGGTAACAAGAATGTTCATGTGTAAAGATGATTTTTCTTCTGGGTACACTTGATGAAAAACAATAAACTGATATCAAACCACGAAAAATAGAAACAAGTGGACTTCATAATCTTACCGTCTCTATTTAATAACAAGTGACTTATTGCTTTGATCAACAATTACGTATTATATTTCCGTTTTATATCTCCAGCTGGTTATTTGCGCCCATTTAAACAGGTGTCTGTTTGTGTTCTCACCACACAATGATAGCTAGGAAGAAATCTCGATGGATTTGTACCCGGGCTATATCGGTGACCTTCCAAAGGTTTACATAATGGGTCTATTTATTTCACGCATGCGGTTCCGTTCGGGGACTCTAGGCACGCAATTTGTTTCAGAAAAGCGTTATAGAAAGCGTTCCAAATAAAGCGGATCTGTATTGCAGTGACCCTGCTGTCACACAACGCTTTTCCACGATGTCGGTTTGATGATCTGGCTTCCACAATTGCTGATCAAAGAAAGGTCACCCAAAGTAAACATAGTAATTTCGTTACAAGTACAATCCTCTAACAAACCTTCACTGTATTATTGCCTTTTTTTCCGACTCACAAGAATGTCCACATATTCATAAGATCACAAATATATGCCTCTTTTTGTGATACTAAAGAATCAGAAAGAAAAAGGTGCCTTATGAACACTGTAATTTATAAAGTAAAGTATCTAGAGTTCGTTTCTACGTTTCTAGATCGCAAATTTCTGTTCAAACATAACGAAGGTAAATGTTCATTTTGAACAGCGGAAGTCGAATTGTTAATTTCAATGAACGCGCAACAACCCAACTGCAAAAGCTTAAAAAAGTCATCATTGAACAGTCTGAATGAAAGAAAGTACTACAACGGTAGAAGAATAATTCGATACACATTTAGGTAACTTAAACGTTAGATCGAAACCAGGAGATAATTGAACGCATTACTTTTTAACATACTTGCTTTCAATTGAAGAGTATAAAACAACAACACTAACAATAATAAAGATAATAAAAACGGAAACGTTGATACCATTGAGGAAGATACATACGAATTTACCAACGTGCTTCATTTCTACTTCTCGATATTCAGCTATTAATACATTTTTATAGAAAGAGTGAATACATGCGTAAGAATCGTGCTATTTTGTAAATACTTATATTAAAATATAGGCTTTCAGTGCACATGTGACTGGATAAAACTACGGTCTTTGTCGAGGAATAGGGAGTTGTGTGTTATTACTTGTTAATTAAGAGTGTCTCTCGGTCACAGGCCTCAGTGTCATTTGTTGGATATGATTATCAAAATAGAATGTTGTTAACAATGTTTATTGAAAAAGTACAGGTACACACAGTACGTGTAAAATCTCTTTATGGAATGGACATGCATGTTGTATTTTTAGTAGTTAAATCTATAATAAACATCAGGTCCGACATAACTTTTGATTAAGAAATAATATTTTTCTATCATGGTTTGTTGTCGAAAAACCCACAGTAAGGAGTATAGATGCGTAGAAATTAAATCACGAGTGCGAAGCACGAGTGATTTGATAACACGCATCTATACTCCTTACTGTGGGTTATTCGACAACAAACCATCATAGAAGAGTAATATTTCGATTCTAACGCGATTCTGTTTGATTTAGTTCAAGCTTTTGGATGTGAACTATATTGTTCAATACTGCGCCCTTCTTAGTACAAAGTTCACTATTTAGTGACGTCATTGAATTGTACAAACATATGACGTCGTTTTCATTCATAAATATTTTGCAAATGACGTCACTTTCATTGAGAACAAAAATCGTAGAAACTAAATGACGTCACGTTTATTGATCTTACTGAAAAGCTGACATGCTATAAGTATAAATGTTTTCTTAATTACGTGTCCTAACAAATAGCATTCTTTGTAGGGGTGGTTATGCCACTTATCACCAAATACACAATTTGTTGTTTCATTACATTTATATACATGCTACATTTACATTGTATTACATATCTTTTAGAGCGGGTTTTAGCACGAGCATTTTACGGCAATATTTTTTTTATTTATTCTGAACTATTTTCGAAACATTAAGCTCCGCCCATAATTATTGCAGAATAACCCACACTTGATTTCTTTCTTTGTCTATAGAAAACAAGTCACGTGTAGTGTTAGAATGTCTGATAAAACACCTTTTATTTATTTAGCCTTTGACAATCACGCCTCTCCCTGATCATATTAGCAACCCCAACAAAAACAAAAACAACACTATGTATGTTTTGCCTCGTGCTGTTGTGTTGCCATTAATAAAGGGCCGCGTGCTGCAATAAGGTTTCTTTCCTGTTGTAGTTGCTTAAGTTTTTATAAATAGTTATAACCGAAACTAAGCAATTATTATGATGCTTTTATAAACTAAACTTACAAAATCTGTGTCTTTTTAAATAATAGTACACCGGTAACATACAAAGCTACGTATGTATTAATAGTCGATACTTGGTTTTAACTGCAGCCCGTCATTGAATAAGAAGGATTGCATACATTTAGACGCGTACACTTTAAGAAAACACGAACCTACATTTCGATCGTATTAATTTGATGATATTACATTCAGGGTAAAGACATGTTGATATTGTTCCGGTCTGCTTTTGAGAGCACAGCTTCAAGGAACACGTATTGACTATTTTATAAATTTATTCTTACTTTAATACCTTCATTATTGGGACATATACTGTTGAGTTATAACAATAGATAATGGCGGTTATACACTTTGCCTACAGTTCAAACTGCAGTATTCAACTACATTGCTTGAAATAAAGAGCAATAGTCACGTCGATTGGTCGGTAATTATATTTTGCTATTCTTGTATCAATAAAAACGGATTTGTTCAATACTGTTGAAACAAAAGTATAAAAGTAATTTAAAACTGCATAAACAATGAAAATGGAAATTTTTCAGGAACCCGATTTGTATATAAACCCGATTTATATATATATTGCAATGTTTTAACGCAAATTTTCCCCATGACCGAAATATATTTCAATATAATAATTATTATAACCACACATGATTACAAAGATACACTTACAATTCATACACTCTGTAAAACAAAGTATTAAAATATATAACGTGTGTTGTAACTCGAACAATTTAGTTTAGAAATAACACACCAGTGTGTATTGGGATGAGGCTGAAATTCTGAGCATGCATACATGGGTCAAACTTTGGGAGAAGAGAAACCGCGTCAACAAAGAAGTTGTAGATAAGAAATTTGTTCTTTCTGCTATCATTAAATGAATAACAAAACATCAAATATAAAAAATATTTTAACAATTCTATACACCATGAAGTCAGCCATTGTTGCTTAGTAACAAACTGTGTCAGGACTGCCGCTTTTCCCATATGGTACCTTAAAACATCGACACAGGACACCAACCTAGAAGGGCATATCCTGATAGTGTACAGTTCTTATTAACATTTTTGACTTACATGACTGGAATACTTTTTTCAACTTTTTTGTACATTGCATCTTCTTGGGTTTCGAATATTAGTTCTTCTGAAATTATACGTATTCTCCTCTGTTCTTCATCAAGGTTGTATAAGTTTTAACTGTGATATATTATATTATATTATATATAACTATTNCGGAGGGCGGGAGGGAGGGAGGGAGGGAGGGAGGGAGACAGAGAGACAGAGAGACAGAGAGACAGAGAGACAGAGAGAGAGAAAGAGAGAGAGGGAGAGACAGAGAGAGAGACAGAGAGAGAGACAGAGAGAGAGACAGAGAGAGAGGCTCATAATTATGTTTTAATAATATCATTTTGCGCGTTCGGGTCAGACTATTATGTTCATGTCAACGAAAATACCCTGAAATTCAATTACGCTGAGACTTTAAAGTTATTTCATAACCAGCTTAAACAGACAAATCATGCCATTTCAACCTCGGTTATGCTGTAATATGAGTAAATGCGGACACACATCCATAACGGATGAAAGCGTTAAGGTCAACACGTCGAAAATAGTACCCGTTTACTTATTTTTAAGACTGTATTTCAGTTTTAACAATACATGTCTTTAAAACAATCAAAAAAAAGAAATCGGCATTAAATTTAATGCAGAGTTCATGTTCGTCCTAAATAAAGAACTGCAGAACAAAGGTTATTTCATGCGGGTTCTCGCACCCCATCTTCGCTCACTGTTAACAAGACTCCTATGGCGGTGGACCCATCATTACTTTGTGATAAACTCAATCAAACTGTTCATATATATGTTCAGTTCTAGTTTATCATTTATTAAATAATCTTGCTTTGTAATATTGCCCTTATTGTATATTTTGTATACTTGGGTGAAATAAACGATGTGTTCTGCTCTGTTTTGTTCTAGAAAATATGTCGTTCACATGCATTTGAATTTATTTTAACGGCTTATTTAAACAATTAAGTGAATGTTTATCTCCAACGGTTTTGTTAGACATTAAGCCGTTGTCTTTAAGTGGTCATTCCCTTAAAAAGTTGCGCTATTGTCGTCATCGTACTATCGCGTTCTCGCATTTTCGCCATCGTACTATTGCATTGTCGCCATCGTATTGTCGCACTGTCGTCATCGTATTGTCGCATTGTCACCATCGTACTATCGCGTTCTCGCATTCTCGCCTGGATTTTAGTGTGTAACCACGATGGCCCTAACGATATTCCGTAGTCAGTGTCATGATCTATTAACATGTCTTCTCCAAGTGTCATCAGGCCGTTACTTACCGAGTTGTTTTGTTATGTATTGTGAATTAATCTTTGAACATTTGTCAAATAAACTTAATGAATACCAACGTTAATGTTAAAAACAGTGTTGAGTATTCTACGCGCATTTTCATTTGTCAGATAAAGTGACTAACATTGGTAGACTGATGTTAGTGATGGACAATTATTGCGATTTTTCTGATATTTTTGTATTCATTAAAAATATAAAATCTTATTTTGTTTACTGAAATCGAGTTTTCTTTCAACTTTAAAATTTTATTTTCCACTGAAAATATATAATAAAACACGCAGCTTTATTCATTTCGAGTGTTATTTAAATATTTGAAAAACAACATTACTCAAAATTCCTTGGACAACACACCGTACATAATTACGTCTCCGATCAAAGTTTTTAACTGGTCAATATTGCAGCTTTGCAGCGGACGGTCTTCCCACTTTTCAAAACACAAACTCGTCTAACCTTCGATTGCTACTTACGAGTCATGAAGCGGTCAACCTTTAATTTGAAAATCGCCGGGGTTGGTCAGTCGCCAGTGAAATTTCAGTGGACTGCAAGTAATTTTTTGGTCATCTCCCGTCGAGTCTACTCTATAGACGCTTCAAAAATCCATTCACATTATATTAATTAGCATTAGTAAAACTATCCGATCAATGGTACTGGGTGACCAAGGTGACCAATTATCGCAATTTGACATCCAGGAGCCTAGCTACCATTTAAACATTGGGGCAGCGAATATCGAACATACTTAAAGGTTAAGTATAGTGTAAATTGTTGAAACAACTGGCAGTTTATTTTTCAACATCATTTATCAGAACAATTTTGAGTAAAAAATCATAATAATTGACAACTTTACACATATACTAGGACAAAGAGAATAATTAAGGCTAAAATCGCACTTACATTGCAATTGCCATATAGGTTCATAAAACCAATTAACGAGACCTTAGCTACTGAACGATAGTCTGGGGTATGGTCATATGTTCAGTCAGGGGCCCCTGTTTATGACACCTACACGCGCAAGTCAACGCATCGCCGTTAGCACCTGGACGCAGTACGAACGCGGTAAGGTCGCGAAGGACGTATTAAGGACGCCATGAGGACGCGCAGAACGCCATAAACCAGAACGCTGGTGTGACGGGAAGGCAAAAAACAGCATTTTTACCGAAAAAGTAATTGAGGTCCTTACTACGACAATCAGAAATTTCCAGAAACACAGTCTTAGGTCGCCGTAAGGACGACAGTCCGGTGTGACGGGGGTATTAAGTTACGAAGACTAGCCCGAATATTGAGGCGTAAACCGCAACCCTAGCCGCCCCATTAGCTACGCAATTGACATCGTAACCGTATAGGATGCTGCTTATGTTAACTCTATTACCATGTTTATCTCTGTGAAATAATTTTATGTGAAATATCTAGTGTTAAGATGACGTCCACTGTGCAAGCTTGACATCAACTGGTCAGTGTTTAGATTATTTCATCGAAATGGCGCGTTGATAACGTGGGTGATATTCAAAGGAGTACGTTGACAGGTTGGTGTTTTTATAATTGAGTCGCGCTCTGTGAAAAGGGGGTTTAATACATGTGCGTAAAGTGTCGTCCCAGATTAGCTTGCACAGTCCGCAAAGGCTTATCAGGGACGACATATTCCGTTTTAATGATATTTCGTTTAAATAAAAAAATCACGTTTATGCAGTTTATGCAGTCCGCACAGGCTAATCAGAAACGACACTTTACGTACATGCATTAAACCCCCTTTTCATAGAGTGAAACTTTTATTTTATATAGTTTGTATTATAAATAGAAAGATAAAGTAAACGCTCATTTGTTGAGTTGCTAATCTCGGGTTCGGCTATTTTCAATTACATTAGTTAAATAGTATTACTCAGTACATGTAACGGCTTAGGTTTTTGTTAGGAGCCGCACTGAAGTGCGGCGGTTTATATTGAATGAGAACTTTAATTTGCCTCTGGTATGATTAATTATTGTTCTATTTATGCATTTTTATATTTTTTGGCAGAATAACGAATTTTGTTTAACTACATGGAAATGATAAATAAATTGTGTGTAAACATGCGTTGTTTTTTCTTTAATTGATTTTGTTTGCTTTACCAAAACGTATCAAATGATTTCTCCAGATTTGGATAGTCTGTACAATAATGTCTTGTCAGCTACTCCATTGTTTAATGACCAAGGGAAGTCTGGTCACCTATCTTTAATTTACTATACAATAGTAAAGGTCGGGTACCAACCGAATCTCCTACGGTAACACCGGATTAACACTGAATGGCGACATAACGTTATGTTATATATGGATAATTTAAACCAATTATCAAGTACGTGTCATTTTGTGCAGGGTATTATTAAAGCGTGATGTATATGAATGAGTTGATTGATTTTTACGGAATCCGGATAGTGCCATCTATAATCTCGCCCTTCTTTCATCAAGGGCGACAAACGACACACGAAGCGATACACGATATTTTGCGCGATACACGAAGCGACGCGCGAGAATGCACCAAGAAATATCGCCCTTGTGTAGGTAGCCCCAAAGGCAACATATCGTGATAAATATCGCGTGTCGCTCCGTGTATCGCGCAAAATATCATGTGTCGCTTCGTGTATCGCGCAAAATATCGTGTTTCGCGTTCAAAGGGCGACACACGAAACACGAAGCGACAAACGATATTTTGCGCGACACACGAAGCGATACACGATATTTTATTATTCAAATATCGCCTTAAATCCTTATTCATATATTGATTCAATCTGAATATAAAAAGTAATAGTTTAAACATTGAAATGAAGTATGTGTTCCCGTTTACCTCTATTGCTTAATAAAACGAAATACGAGTGGCGCTGCTGTTTCGGGAAAATAACTCATGATTGACCTTTTTGCACTTGTCCCCCTTTGATACAAATTAGCTTTTAGCACACCGTGATTTTTTGTTTAAACTCATTTAACAGAGTAAGAAATAAGAACCCCAAATTGTTGTTTAATTGCCTATAAAAAAGATAAATCGAATGAATAAATAATACATTTATGTAATTTTATGAATGATGTGTAAGAACAATATTTACAATTATTCATAAGTTGCAACCGCAGCATTTTTCACAAACTCATGTGAACAAATGCTCTCTACTCTTCGGTATATATAAGATACAGTCGACCTAACTGAACAAAACGCTAAGTAGCTACGCAAGAAGTAATTACAGCATAATAAAAACTATTTTGTTACGGTACACTTATTATACATCAAGAAACATCTAGAATGTAGTGATCACATTTTAAGTCGATAGATTTAATGCTTAATGACATGAACATTAAATACCTATAACCTATAACCTACTTTAAAGAGACTTGTTGACAGATTTGGGCAGGTTTTGAAGTTTGTCATTAAATGTTTTAAATTGATAAATATAAACATCAGAACTAAAGAGCTACAATATTAGAACAAGAATAAAAGTTTAACAAAAAAAAAGAGAGAAAACAACCATACCAGGACTCGAACCACTGACCCATGAAGTAAAAGCCAAGCGCCAAAACCACTCAGCAATCCGTCTTCACGTGTGTAATTCAGATTTTATGTTCGGATCACCGTCGAGTTTTTACGACTACATTATGCGAGGACCTGACTATCCGTCTTCACATGGGTTGTCATTTATTTATACTTTGTATAACTATCCACGTGTTGTTAAAAATATAACGATAACACAAGAAATCGAAATTTTTAGATCGTTTCGCTTTTGCGACGCTTTATAATTTTATCAATTTCTAACGATGATTTTTCGTTAACGAAAGTGAATTTTTCAGTAGTATTAGTATTATTTCGCACACTGATGTACATTGTTCATTCTTGAATCTGTGACAAAAAGTTGAAAAATTCGCATGTTGAGAAACTGTTGTTCTGAAGGGAAATTGCATTTAACCATAAAGTTTATAAAATTATTGTGTTGCCAGATTTTTTACATTAACACACTCTGTTGAAAGAGCATTACTATTACCATGCTATTGTTTATACTGCAGCAAATTGAGTTCATGAATAGATGTTTGACATTTAAAAAGCTGTTAGAATAAGTTTTGATAGACTAGCAGTTTTAGTTTTAAATTTGGTTTTATAGAGAAAGGATATACGTGGAAATATTTGATAGAAACAATAGAAAACAGTTGTTTAATGCTATGTATAAAAAGTTTAGTATTGTGTGAAATATTTAAATAACTATACAGTGTGAATAAAAGTATTATATAGTGAAAAGTGCAATAGTGTGTGTGTCTTATTTTCCTGAGGTGGATTAAATAGACCCTATAGAACAATTTGGTAGCATAGCGTGGTTTGCCTATTTCTACATCTCACAATGAGTGACAAAGAAGGTGCAGACACCACTCAGGGGAATTTGGTAGAGAATATGATAGAGTTAAAAGTGAAGAAATCTAGATGTAAAGCAGAATTTACCAGGGCGCGCAATAAAATGAAAGCCATTTTAATCNTTATTTTTTTTAGCAGTCACATAAACAACCAAGCAATGTAATATGGAATTTTTACAACCATTATTGCTGCTTCTTCCTGTATTTGCGCGATGATTTTCTAAAATATTAACTCCGTGACGCTATATTCTCAAATCTTTTTCTATAAAGAAGGAATGTAGTTGACAATTGTTAATAGTTTTATTTGATCGTTCGTCAAAAAGTTGTAACTCTGTTACTCTTGTATCTTCAATGCAATTGAGTAATTAAATAGTAATTAAATTGAATGCGTTTTAATTCCCTTTTATTATTGTTTAATTTGAGTTACAATGCTATGACGTTAATTTTTATTTACACTTAAATGTATTATGAATATTGCTGGGCCAAGTGTGAGGTTGAGCGCTCTATAACCAGGTTTAAACCCCCAATGCGTTGCATTGACCGTTCCAAGGCGGTGACCCCAGCTTTATTCTTATTTGTGTTTATGTTGTTTTGTATTGTGCTGTATTGTGCTGTTTTGTACTGTTTCGGCAATCGGTCACTTGCCATAAATAAAGGACCAACTAATTGTTTGTAATAAGATTTTAATACTGCTCCAGCAGCTGGAGTTTCACTTCTTTATATTGGATGACTTGATCACTGTTTCCTAGGTGCTTCTAATACATAAGTGTCATAATAGTGCCCTCCAACCTTCCATAACATAATGCTAGTTAGAGAGAAGCTGTAAAGGCAGTTTGGATGAAAATAACAATATAATAATAATAATAGAGTTAACAATTTGTGTCAAAACCTGTGCTCGCGTGTAAAACAGCCTGCAGTACACACATATGACAGTTATGTATATACAATATTTATTTAAAATGCCTTAGTAGATGTTATCATAGTTGCAAGCAAAACACTATGGAGACTTTGTGAATCGTTATACATGCTTCTGCGTGTTGGAAGTGTCTGGGTGCCACCACTTGTTAACATTGTATTATATTGATTATCTAAAACAGTAAACTCAACAATATGTATAACGCAATACCTAATATTACTTAGTAAAAAAACATTTGCCATGGAAAATGGTTATAAATGATACAACATTTTAATGTGTACTTACTGAATTGTCTGTCAAAAACCATAATACAGTACGACACAGTTAAGTCAAGTATTCATCTTTAAATACTTGTACAATGGTATACATGTATATCAAGCCGCAATTATTGGTTTTGGCAAAGCCTCTCAATCTTCAAAAGGCACGCAATAGCTGATAAATTTTAAACATTACCTCGGGAGTTTACAAGCGGATCATAACTTACTCGTGTTTCGTGATTTTATTTCCCTCGCTATGATAGATTATTAGTATTTCTTCAATTAATTATGGCACTGAATAAATAATTTTGAATTCGAAAAGTTAAAGATAATATTGTCTTTCATGGGGAATACAATTATTATATATTTATCGATTTTAACAAGTCATCAAAAACAAAAAATACAAAAAAAAACATATTGCGGGATGTGTCATGCTCTCACATTCATATCACATTTTTAAAATGCTTAATTCGCACCATCATATGTATTGTATATATCATATATAGAATATATTTAGATTTGCAGTATGCCGAATTTCGATATGTTAGGAGTTTTTACAGTTTATATTGTTTCTAGCAATGCAACATCACAAACAGTTTTCTTCCTAATTATGGAAAATGACACTACAATTTGTCTATAGCTCGCTCGCTTGAATTGAATATGTAAAAACATTAAAACATATGTCATAATATAAACATGTCATACGCTTTTTAATAAGACTAGTTCGTGATTTTTCAGCCACGCACAATAAACGTATATATATATTTAACACTAGCATTGCGGATATATTCTCAGTGTTTTTGAAAGATTATATTCTCAAACTAAATCTGCTTTAATTTATTTCATACTCATGTTGCAAAGACACGCCTTTAAAACATGTCAAACTCAATACACGCAGAAATATATGTTTGTTTACGATCGTTGTTTCACGCAAGGTAATTTTATCTGCTATACTGCACAATTCAAACCTGTTTAAGTTTCTAAAATTAAATTTCCCAATTTGTTTATAAAAAAAAACATTACCTGTGAACTTCCGTTTAATAGAGTTCAAAAAAAAGGAATTAAATATATAAAATGCAACTTATTAAACCTCTTTAAACATGATTTAAACGCACAACGAGGTACCCGGCCTCGCTGACTGCCAACGATCAATTATTCGAACAACGGGTCTGCAGAAAAATACTACCTTAAATATAGTGATGTTTCTCGGACAAACATTCTAGCCTCAAAGTAATAATGTTCGTTAATTATTCTTGTTAAAAGTACCCATTTAATGTGCGTCGACAACTTTTCCACATAGCGGCGGCAAAGCGGGGACTCTCCATATATAATGATCGTTTTTATGCTAATGTGTGTAAAATTGCATTCGAACCCTTTTACAGGGCTCGTACTTAGGAATAAATGAGATCGCAATTACGACATAATTTCGTATTTATATTTTTTGTTGATATATTAAATGTATTTTAATGGTACAATGGACACATTTTAATAAAAAATAATCGAATGTAGAGATGGATAAACAACATACATAAAAATCTCTAGATTAAGTCTTATCATTATATTAGTAGCAGTGCGAACTCCTTGGAAATAGTAACAACACGCCTTAAAATTTTCTCCATGATGTATCATTTTTTTTAACCTAAGCTACTCATATCAAATACTTGTCAATCCTTGTTATAAACTTGAAAAAAAGCTCAAACGATTGCCCAATCGCAAAATATTTCTGGCTTATTGTTAATTGTGATGAAAACTGGCAGTCTTTAGAAAAAATCCACAAAAGTGGTATTCATCAAAAATATGAAGCCAGCATCAAGGAATTAACTATTTTTAATGTGAATATATTAAATTCAATGTCGAACACTCTTACCCTATTACCAAAAATAAATTTTACATGCAAGAAACATCATGTTACGTTTTGCTATATATATATATATATATATTTATTCAGACTTCTTATATAAACATAGTGGTAATGAGTTATTCTTATTGTTATAGGTGAACAATACAAATGGTCCGACGAACCAATATCAAGTTTCATATTTGCGAACTGGCTTTTGTTAAAGTTGAAATATTATATTCAAACGTCAACATTTAAGTTTGAAATAGTATTGATTTGTACACAAAAGAAATTTTAAATATTATGGCAGAGCATATTCATTAAATTATTTAAACTGTAGTCCAACATATACACGTATACAGCAGATTTCCTTACTTGAAGGAAATTAGGTTTTCATATTTGCATATTATCTATTGAAAGAGTTGAACAGTTGCTATCAAATACAGTTACGGCAAACAACTCAGTTCATTTACATATAAGGCTTAAATGACGTTGGCATATATGCTTAACGGATTCTAATCTGATGTGTTTCCTGTCAATTTAAGAAATTCTGTCGATGGGCTTCTACATGTTTTGGTTAAACGTGCGACAAACAAGCATTGTAGGTACAACATGGATGGCAAATCTGTAACAGTACATATTCGAACAGGTGTGATGTGTTTTCCTATTTCGTAGCATTCGATGATATAATACAAATGAATTTCCCAGAATAAATCGCTCAATAAACGCAATTAGTTTCGAATAAAATGAGTGTTGCTTTAGTTAAGGTTTTGTAATAAAAGAGTATGTGTATTATGTGTCTGCAAGAATACAAAGTGAAATTGTGTGATATTCATTTTAAAACCACACATTATTGCATCTAATGAACGAATAACAATCCATTCAAGCCCCATTAAAACTAATTATCAACGAATATTTCGTAAAATATTTCGTAAAATAAAGTTAACCCATAAGAAATCAGTGTTCTTTAGAGCAAAAGCCTTATTTTAAACGCCATATGTGGTCTGGTTACATAGATTAAACGAGATACAAAATGCTCGTTTTTATTTTGTGTGGCACAATATATTCAAATTTAATTTCACGCAAAGATATCTATTCATATGACACACGAACAATAACATGGTACATGAACATGCGTTAAAAATATTTTACCACAAACAAATAAATAGAGCATGTGTATTATGTTAAATCTGTGTAACCAGACCGCATCTAGCGTTGAAATTTCGGCTATTGCTATAAAGATCACTGAATTTTTATGAGTTAACTTTATTTTACGAAATATTTTACGAAATATTCGTTGATGTTGAACGTTAATGGGGCTTTATAGATTATCGCAAAAACTAAAGATATTACGTGTAAACATGACTCAAATATCATATAAAAAATAATAATTCGCTTTTAAAACTTTCATAATATAAACAAAAACACTGCGTATGAAAATAATTATAAATTATATAATAAAAAAAATGTGTACTTACTTAATTCTCTGTCAAAAAGCGCAATACACTGCTCCACATTTGTGTCGGTCATTTTCTCTTTAAATACTTCTACCCACTTATATATCAAGCCGCGTTCATTGCGATTATTGATTTTGGCAAAGTTGACAACAATGAAAGTTTAAAATGTAAAATGATATGTCCGAAACGGTGTACGTGTTCATCTTGTCGCGCGGTGAAAAATTAACTTATTAAATTTGGATATCCATATTGTAAACGCTCTTTGTTAAATTAGCAGTGTATGTAGCGCGCCTAATATTCAATCTACATCATCATCAGCATTATTTTATGTTATTAATATGTTTGTACAAATTATATTAAAAGCAAGTCAATCTACAAAGGACACACGATAGCCGCTGAATTGTGTAAGGGCTATAAATTTCACTGTTTTGGATAATAATGATCTGCTCGGTGAATATCAGCTATACTGCTTACGTAAACAAAGTTTAAATAACTTAAGAACTCTAATAATGCATATATAATAGACAAAGCCAATCCAGATTCTTAAGCATACGTCGAAACAAACACGTTTGACAATATAGAGGTAAAGATTGCGTCGCTGTGTGAACCGTGTCAATACACTGCTGTTTTACAAAAAGTACAATACATCAACGTAGATAGCTTTCATACATGTATAATGATAAGGATTGTAGTTTTTTTCAGTTTAATTTGCAACCTTTTTTTCTCTATTATAATAGGGAAAAACACAGATTACAGGAATCAACACTGCTCAATGATCAATCGAAAGCATTATATATATTATGTATTGGTCTGCAGAGTAGAAAGCATGTTCGATAGAGAAGAAGCTAAACATCATTTCTAAACAAATGTTATTAATATGAAGCCAACCGAATGGCAAGATGTCTATCCATGCCACTGTAAGTCTCATCGCTAGTATGACGTTATGCTTACCAATTAACTCGTAGTGAGCAAGCAAAAGTTCCTCCAATACCGTTTTCTTAATACAACTACTTAATCATGTTAGTTTGCTCCTCCAAAAGTCTAGGAATGAACTTAAGTGCAACAAAAAACAGTCTCTGATGACAAGTACTTTATCCACCTAGTTTGAACCAAACGTCTGAAGACAATTTTACGATCTGAACTTCGTTAAGATTTGCGGGCGAAATGTAATTCACATAATAACAAATCCTAACTTAACAGTTTATTTTAATAAATGGTAACACAAGAACAATAACACGAATCTAATGATGTAGTTTTGTACCAACTATGTTCAATTGCGTCATGTTAAATAGTCAATGAAAAACAGTATGTTTTGTTTGAATGCATGTTCAACATTAACCCATTTATGCCTAGCGTCTAGAAAAAAGGTCTTAGAAACAGCGTAGACCCAGATGAGACGCCACATGATGCGGCGTCTCATCAGGGTCTGCGCTGTTTGCTTAAAAGAATTTATGTAAGAAATATTCTAAATATAGAAATAAATATACTGGACATCCCTAATTTTGGAAATAAATTGATCCAATTAAGAAGGATGGGAGAGTCCACTAGGCATAAATGGGTTAATAAAAATAATTATCTGTTAATATGGTTTTTCAAATGAAAGTGATCAGTTTGTTAACGAATTTTAAGTGTCGCCTTTGTATACTTATTAATAAACCTTCAATGGTTTGTTTTTCATACAAAAGTATTGATTACTAATAAAGTGTTTAAATTAATAAAACGTACAGTAGAAAACAAAATATAAACATTTAATTTAAAAAAGTCAGCTATGTGTTTTGTTTTTGATCGTAATACACCGAATATTTAAAATATGATACACTTGTTTTAGCAGCCACTATTTGTTGAATTTGATTTGACTTATATTAGAAAAGTAGAATGCATGTCTGTGTCATGCTATGTTAGTCCTAGGGGTGTACTATTTTGAGATATGGCATGCACACAAGTTTCGAATTACGTCAAAAGTGTTGTCCCTCTCGATATTTAATTGTAATAAACGCTATTTTGCTCATCGCATCTACTAACAAAACAATAATAACAAAAACAAATCAATGTCCGTTAACCATTGAACAATCCAGATCATCCAGTTTCTCTTTCCAGTGCTGGTCCGTGTGTACGTTCGTCATGCCCTTGGCCCCGGGACACAGTCTGACGCCGGACAATATTGGGCGGGGCATCGGATGTTCCTGCTGGAGCTCCGCCTTCTGCGCCATCTTCTGGGCCATTCCCTTGTGCAACATGTTGTCCAGTTTTACGTCACCCATGTACATGTTCGATACGGAGGCCAGGAACCTGGAAAATAAAGTTTAACATATTGTGTCAAGCATGGACTTTTTGTTTATTATTACATTTGAATTTCGTTTCAGTATAGCCCTTAATGTATGGACTTAGCTTTCATAGTTAAACTTTTTAATTCATCAGTGAATAAATCACCGTATTGTATTGCATATCCAAAGTTCAATATGTTACGCCAAGTATGGGGTTCTGTATAATAATGAACAGTTTTCTCGAATAAACCAAAATATTGTATTGCGTTATGCGCACTGCTTCATATGGAGATTGATATGGAAAAAATAAAATGAAAAATCGCTGTATTATTAAACTAAACACCAGAACCAATTATTATTAGATCAGGATATAAAATTATCGTTTGTTTTTGGATATAACATTTTGTCATAACACGTATTATTTAGGAATGCCTTTAGCGATGCGATCTTTGACAAATACTGTTAACAGGGTTCCGCTGTTTTATAAACCTTTCTTTGTTGAATATTCAAGTACGCGCTTTCGATATAGATAAACAATTATCACATTATTCTGTCAAGACGCTATCCATTTATATCACACCACGATTGACAATATGACTTCATGCCAAATCCACCAAAAGCAAAATGTACAAGTGAGTTTGGCATATTGCCCATCAATTGAAGCTACTTTGATTATCAACATGAGCGTAGTTAAGAAAAATAAATGGCTTTGTGCCATTGATTAAAAAAATTATTGTATTCAAACTTGATTGAATGTAAACGACACTATACCTGTCGATCTGGTCTGGGAACTGATCAATGCGCTCCTCTAGCTCTCTGTAGTTCCTCTCTTTCTCCAACTCGGCAGGGCTGATGGTGGTCGGGCTAGCGCGTCATATTCCAGTCCACATCTTAAACCTGTAACGACAATCAAACGTGTGGAATTATTTAAGGGCAAATGTTCTTTAAAATTACACATCACAAATAATAATATAAAAAATATATGCCCAAATGATATGTTATTCAAAATTAAAAAGCATATATAATATTATAAATATTATTATTATTATTATTATTATTATTATTATTATTATTATTATTATTATTATTATTATTATTATTATTATTATTATTATTATTATTATTATTATTATTATTATTATTATGTATATGTCTGTATCACAATTAACCTATTACGATCAATACAAATATATAATATTATAGACTGTATTGCCTGACTATTCAATATTCTTACCAGATTCGCAAGACTTGATGAACGTCTTAAAGATACTCAGGTGTTTCCCGTAGATCACATAGAAAACTGAATGAAGGGAAAGAAGACGATGTTGAAAATGATGCTGAAGTGGATCAGCTCGCGACTCGAGTTGCTCAGTGTGTCCGCTAGTAGGGAGATGTTTTTGTTGAATCTGAGGAGTTTTATGAATTTGATCGTTGCCATAAACACTAAGCTGCCGACGATGTAATTAAATATTTCACTCCAGTAGCCGACGTATTGGAACGTCATGTATTCGTTGCTATGTGTTTCATTGGGATACGCTATGAGTTTGTTGATACAAATGAGGCGATAGAAATAGATAACGACTGCCGTGACGGACATGGCGCTGATACCCAGATCGATCAGATTCCAGAACAGGAAGAAATACTTGTTCTTTTGTTGTATCATGTTCTTTAAGAGGTTTATGACAACGAACAAGGTGAAAGCCAAGTAAATGACTTCCAAAGCAATCTGGAATAGAATTCATGTACGGAAGGAGCATGCATGGTTCGAATCTATAGGACGTAAAGATTCCACTCGCCCTGAATTCGGACACAGTGTGGAGACGGCAAACAGGTTGACTGACGGATTGTACACGGTGAACTCCACGAATACCGCTCTCGTATAGCGATCTATCCAGCCCTCTCTCTGTAGTTGCTCAAAATCTGTAATCATATTCTTATTCAGTTTCACAACGTACCCTCCACCACCGCCATACAGCGCCATCTTCTTTTTTCGGGACCATTGAACGATGCAATCTTATTTATCATATAAATGTATACTTAACTTACTTATTGGGATGACCTGAATATTTGTCATCTCCCAAATCACTGAACACTTTTCTGACATGCGTTTTCATGCATATATTTTCTTCTAATATGATTGATAAAGAAAATATATAAAATCAATGGAACGCATTATTTTAAAATTATAACAGCATTTAATCCCATGATATGATTCCAAATACAATAACTTCTAATATATAAAGTTCATGCTCTTTAGTACCAGAGTACAATTTTCAGTAAAAATGTCCGGACATGTCGTGTCGGCTTCTAATATCTTAAGTTCATGCTTTTTTAGTTCCAGAGTACAAGATTCAGTAAAAATGTCCGGACATGTCGTGTCGGCTTCTAATATATAAAGTTCATGTTTTTTTAGTTCCAGAGTACAAGATTCAGTTAAAATGTCAGGACATGTAGTGTCGGCTTATAATATCTAAAGTTAGTGCTTTTTTAGTTCCAGAGTACAAGATTCAGTAAAAATGTCCGGACATGTCATGTCGGCTTCTTATATCTAAAGTTCATGTTTTTTTAGTTCAAGAGTACCAGATTCAGTAAAAATATCAGGACATGTCGTGTCGGCTTCTAATATCTGAAGTTCATGCTTCTTTAGTCCAGAGTACACGATTTAGTAAAAATGTCAGGACATGTCGTGTCGGCTTCTAATATCTAAAGTTCATGCTTCTTTAGTTCCAGAGTACACGATTCAGTAGAAATGTCCGGAAATGTCGTGTCGGTTTCTAATATATAAAGTTCATGCTTTTTTAGTTCTAGAGTACACGACTCAGTAAAAATGTCCGGACATGTCGTGTCGGCTTCTATTATATAAAGTTCATGCTTTTTTAGTTCCAGAGTACAAGATTCAGTAAAAATGTCCGAACATGTCATGTCGGCTTCTTGTATATAAAGTTCATGCTTTTTTAGTTCCAGAGTACACGATTCGGTAAAAATGTCCCGACATGTTGTGTCGGCTTCTTATATCTAAAGTTCATGCTTTTGAGTTTCAGAGTACAAGATTCAATAAAAATGTCCGGACATGTCGTGTCGGCTTTTAATATCTAAAGTCCATGCTTTTTTAGTTTCAGATTACAAGATTCATTGGAAATGGCCGGAAATGTCGTGTCGGTTTCTAATATCTAAAGTAAATGTTTGTTTAGTTCCAGAGTACATGATTCAGTAAAAATTTCCGGACATGTCGTGTCGGCTTCTAATATCTTAAGTTCATGCTTTTTTAGTTCCAGAGTTCACGATTCAGTAAAAATGTCCGGACATGTCGTGTCGGCTTCTTATATCTTAAGTTCATGCTTTTTTAGTTGCAGAGTTCAAGATTAAGTAAAAATGTCCGAACATGTCGGTGGCCTGACAGAAAATGAATCTTGTTAGGAGCACCCTTGTTAATGACTCTTTGTGATTACTGTAATTGTTTTTCAAATATGGTTTAGAGTAAAACATGAATTTATGGATAGCGTAAGTGTTTCTTCTTATTATATATATCTGGCTTTAGCCTCTTTGCTCCGTACATGTTGTTTCCATGACATTCCCTTGTTGAATGTGACTCCAAGGTAGTTTGTTTGCCTTCATAATTGAATGGAGTATTTGTCAGTCAGTTTGCCGAACTGAGCTATGGTGGAGAGTTTAGAAAGCGCGGAGAGATTTTCCATCTGGTGATAAATACGTACAAGTTAGAGGTTCAAGCTGAAATCGTGTCCAACGCCAGCTGCATTCTGTATGTGGATATTGTTGCATATTCGTCTGTGCAGCAGATCATCTTCTTAGATTGCTACTTGTACCCCTTTTAGTAGTTCTGTTATAATTTCGTTGACGACATAAGAAAAAGTATACTCCTCCGTTTTGCAATCTTGTGTCTCTTATTTTTTCACCAGCATTTTCGAGATACAAAGTTATATGTGTGCCACGTGGTACATACGGTTTCAACATTTGTAGATGCTGGAAACATAACTTTTCATCTTTTTTAACTCTTTTCCGTAATATGACGTCTATTAAATATTAACGTTGTTCACTCACAGTTGTGATTATCAAACCAGTAAGCTAATGTTTAATTGAAATAACCCATTTGTTGAAGTTGTCCATAAGTCCATATGAGTATTACATCGTAACTTAAAAAAGTTAGTGGACAACAACAGTTTGTTTTAATTTATCATAAAACAGGAGTTTAAACCAACATCTGAACATCTAACAATCGGTAAAATACCAAATAAACATATAATTGTCGGGAAAATAAATAAAAAAAACTCGGTAAATAAGTTACTTTTTTTACGTGTTCCACAAATGACTCTTAGGGTGGAGGAAATGAATTCTAGTAGCAAGTGGTCTAAATATCAATTTGGCCTTTTATGTTCGCAAAAATGGCAATAAATGAAGTAAACATGATAAAGCTTAGATTCGCTTACTATCAATTACATACACGATTTGCGATGTGTGTGTGAACGTGATATAACCTTAATTTTACATTAAATTTCACCAAACGTGCACATATTGTGTATAACCATAGAATGAACTTTGAGTTATGTAAAATAAAATAATAACTAAATATTTGTCTTGCAAAAAAAAAAGACATCCACAAACCCATTAGTTTATACACTATGGATTATTTTGGACGGTGTACTCCGTAAAGATTATGTAACTTAGAAAATAACCAACAATTATTTTGCAGTCAACTTGTTTGTTTCTGTTCCTAAACTAATCTTCTTCACAAAGCCATTCCATAAGATCATACATTTACATTTTTCTGGCATCTGCTTTTATGCATACGTATTCATTAACTTGACTAGAACTGTCTCTGAATCCATTGATTAAACAGTTTTCTGAATCAAATCGACAAATTAGTATTATGTTAAAATTATTTTCAATGGACCAAAACTTAATGAGCGAAAATGTAATAAATTGTTTAACAATGAACAAATCCGTATTATGTTAATGTCTTCTTTCATTTCTTCAGATTCCATGATATAGGACATGAATTCTGCTGCTGTTATACGTTTTTTCTTGATCATATTCATATTAAACTTCTCATTCTAAAACTATACACTGATCAAAACCTCTAAACGTCCACTTTGCAAATTATCATTTCGGGTTAACAATTAAGTATAACTGCGTACAATTTGGTGCATATTTGCTTAACACAGCACTCTATCGATGTTTGGTATACAACATGACTTTTTCAGCTGTCAAGAAGAGCGACGGTAGTGATTTCGATTTTTTAGCTTCGAAGGACGTGTACGTCTTAATAAGTTTTGGAATGCGTTGTATTGCATAAACTATGAAATGGGTTGATAAAAACACAACTTGGCGAGAATAAGTAAATTGGGACTTGGTCGAGTATTCGTTGCATTTTCTTTAGCCAGGTCTGGTAACAAAAAAAATCGGTATTGAGTGTTCGTTGATAATAAATCAAACTACGTCGCATTTAAATAATGTTCTCCATTTGTTCATCACACACCGTTAAAATATAGGCTTACTGAAACTCTTAAATTGACAACTGATGACCTTGAGTCAGAGCCACGATTTGTTAGCAAAGTACCGCTTGAGTTAACCTTCAAATTGGTAGGATTTGGACTTCCATTACCAAGAAGTACCTTCTTGGATCAACAGTATATTCTACGGAAAATTGCAATTCGTCACTACCGGGATCGGAGGTCAAGATGTCAAGTAAAAAGCAATAATTAATGACTGTGTAACCTGAATAAATGAATAGTTGCGCTTGATTGTCTTCTGTTATAACCTTAAACTTAGCAAAAAATATTAACACTGGCCGTGTGAAACGTATACAATAATATAATTTGTATACACTTAATATATTTTTTGCATATTTATCAAAATATTAAATGGACTCTAAGAGTTTTGTTCAATATATGTTAACTGGACAACCCTCAAAATAGACCTTATTCAAAACTCGTATATCACGATATTCAAAACCACTTTTTACTGTTATATACACTTATATCAAATTGACATTTTGAAGAGATGGCACAGAGTAGCAAAATTTGAAAAAATACAAAGTAGTTGGACTTTTTTTTCAGGAATGCACTTATAATATCGTAAGCATAACGATGAAGATCTATAACATATTAGTTATATTCGTATGCCAAATTATGTTCAAGAACGAGCGCTGTTTTTAATATGATTTGAATCTTTATTGATTCTAATATTTCACGAAACATTTCCAATCTAACTCCAAGGGGGCGGAGAAAGCCTATACGTTCTTTTTTTATTTGGGGGGGGGGGAGAAAATAGGCAATGACTTGAGTCAAATATAGCTTATTAATGATGAGATGATGCAATACTGTATGATTAAACACTATGTATACACGTTTGGACGAACAAGTTCCTATACAATCCGCACATTCATGTGTTGAAGCTTTTTGAAGGCGGATACATATTTAGGGTACCTATTCAAAAGTTACGAAACCGGCTATATAACCAACCTCTACTGTGCAGCTAACCTCCAAAATACTCGGTAAATATGTAACTTTCAGAAAAACATAACAACACTAGTTTCACCAGATAACACATAAGGCTGGAGGCAAAGCTACAAGTGGCCAGTGGTGTAAAAGTCATTTTTGGCTTTAATTTTCACAAAATGGGCAATAACATATTATGGCTTAATATGGTTTTGTATTAATGATATACATGATTTTTGTGGTTCTACGTAATAGGTGCAAGTTTGGTAAAGATTAGATAAACAATAGAGTGTCTAGCACACCCAAACTTTAAGTGTTGACTATTTATGGGCGGTGGGAACAGTTTGAGGGTACCTTATTTAAAGTTACGTAACCGACAAAATCCATATCATGTTCGGTGGAGCAAGCCATCCTGTATATAACTCTGAAAACATGTAAGTTTCAGAAAAAAAAATCTTAGACGCAAGGCCTTAACGTCACCGATTTTTGCGAGAAAAAAAGGGGCAAAACCTCGAGGAAACACATTTCAATATGGCCAAATATGTATGATATACTAGACTATATGGCTTTATCCAATGTGTTCAAATTAGGTTAGATTAAAATTAACATACATATGCTATCATATCCACACACCCAATACAATATACAGACGATGGATTCATTTGAAAGGTACCCCGCTAAAACAAATATGTAACTGAAAACAATCCAATAACCATTCTCCAGTCAACCTCTAATCAGCTACACAAAGTAATGTCGCTTTCAGAAAGAAATACATGTACCTTCAATGTCCCAGATTGGAGGGGGAAATGATATAACAAGCCATCGGGCTACATATATGCTTAGAAGAAACCAATATATATATTCTAACATCAATAGAATATTTTATTTAAATATACATATTTCGGACACACATTCCTTAGTGTACATGCGCAAGTTTAACGTGCAATTTGTGTCCTTGAAGAACATCATTGAAATCATAATGACGTCATGGAGACATGTATTTCATCAGCGGATCTTTTGTTATTTGCTCTTTGTAATGTATATCAGTACACAAACGATTTGTAAAGACTCAAGCCGCACAATCAGTATATGCTTTAGAAAAACAGTGGAATACCTGGCTTTGACGATTCGTGTCAATATTTCGCTATTTCGTCGTTTGTGTAATCGAAGCATGGTTGTCGACCATCAAAAATCGAATGGCTCTGCACAAAAGATAAGCTAAAAAAACAACGCGCGGGAAATTGGCAGTATAAACATGTGACATTGTCTGCAAATCCGGATTATTTTCATTTCTTCTTTCATTCCTTCGCAATCCATGATATACAATGGAGGACATAAGTTCTTCTGCGGTCATGCACCTTTGATCCGTATTAGATTCATCAGTATCTAGATCTAAAATGAGCCGTGTTTTCCGTTCTACATAAGGATCTGGGTTCGTCACCTGCTTAAACACACGATCAGCAAAATATTTGCAGTTGTTGGAAATGTAATGGTACTCATTCGTCAATTCATCTCCGAAATACAACCATTCAATAAGATTATACACACCCATTCTTCCTTCACCCACTGCAAGTTTCGTCAGGGAATTACGAGGCTCTTGTCTAAAAAAAATCACTACGGCATTTACTTGATTGCTGCGCTGAATTGTTATACCGTCTGAATGCTTTTCAATAGACCACCACCATTGGTCGGTTTGAAAAACGACAAACTTATGATACAGCACAAAACTAGTAATCTGCCACCAATACAGAGGCGTTTTATATAGCCACACCTTATTAATCTTCTCATTTACCCCCACAAGTTCTTTGAGTTCCGCCATAAGGTCTTCATCTTGGATATAATCGTATTTCACTCCATCTTTATCGTGTGCCTCGGGATCGAAGTAAATCTTGTACATCCAGCTTTCCCCGATTTTATCATTTCTTTTAATTGAGTTCAAATTTGAACTAGACGCCACGCCCTAAAAATAGCAAATTAAGCAATACATTTTACCTTTCTCGTAGCAACAACTTTGTGACTCGTGAGACCGAGATAATTTACGCGTGGTAACTAAATTCCAAACCAATAAGAAATAACACTGTTTGAAAATTATTTAAAAGCGCTAATTTGTCTGATGTGTATTATACAAATTTATGTAAGCCTCCCTTGAATTAGCAATTTTGAAAACTGCGTTATACTATGTGTATCCTGATTGGCTAGGTATGTCGTTACCAAGAGAGTATTATCCTGTTCCAGCGACTTACTAAGTCGTTTCAGCGTTTTCGTTCCCGCGACTTTATAATTTGTTCCAAGAGTTAGTTATTTACTTTCCACGACTTATTAAGTCAATCACAATTTTAAGTCGTTGTAAATCTATGCCTCCCTTCTCAGATATTAATTTAAGAGCATAATGTTATACATGTGTATCATTATACTAAGTCTAGTCCCTGAAAAGAAACTGGTGAAACTGTATATGAAATATAAAGGTAAAAACATCAGTTCATTATTTTATTATTTACAGTTACTTATCAGCATGCTAGCCTTAGGTTTTAAGTCGATTTTAGTTATGTTTGATGCATTGTCATTACAAAGTGTTTATTTAAGGGGCAGTGAAATTTGAACAGGACTAGATAACAATATTGTTATTTTTTACCTTTACTGAGCGTGAAACTGAACTAGCTCCTAAACCCTGAAAACAAGTTAAGCAAGTGAGAAATTGGGGAATGTAAACAAGCAATCACTTTTTATATATATATAAACAATGTTTCTCGGACATTAATTTAAAAGAACAATTTTATTAATCATCAGCTTATAACAATCAATGTGAAGTCTGATTTAATTGTTGTAAAGTATTTATCTGTACAATTCGGTATGATGAGATAATTATAAAGAATAAAGAAGCTTTTTGTATGAGGCTTCAAATTTATTTTGATCATTTTGTGTACATAACAAAAGGTTGCGTAGAACGCTGTTAAAAAATACTAATATCACGTGATAAGGCTAATAAACGTTCCTTTTTGTATGAATTATCCCGCGAAATACTAAAAAGCGAACTACATTTCACATTGCACATTTATACACATATTTTTCAATAAAAATAATATTTACCATCCTTCGAATGTATTACTGTCCCCGTGTACACGTCTGCAATTAAATTGGGAAGATACTATATATATTTGGCATGTATTATTATATTTATGTAAACATATTTTGTACTGAAAAAATCTGTGTTATTCGTTCGATTAGTTTTCGATTATAACAAGTATAATTGCCCGCACGCTAAGTCGAACAATATGTTAAAGTTGCACCCAGTAACATAATACACGTATGAGTACTGACGTATTAAAATAGTGTTGTTTCAGTTTGGGCTATTTTAGATTTAGTCTAAACATACCAACCAAAAAAGCCAACAGCTCGTATAGGGGTTCATCGGAAATCAGGTTTCGTGTGCTCAAGTGTAATTTCTTAAGCTAGTTTTCCAAATATCTGTTAATAAAAATTACATAAGCGGTTTAAATTAAATTGAATACAAACTTCGACTCATGCTTCATAATATTTAGACTGAAGATATGTCAGTATCAATATTTTGAAATAAATTAACATAATCAAATAACGTTAATATATGTTTATATTTCAAGTAAATATCTTATTTTTATTAACAACCCGATTCTCTGCATTTGGTGAACCAAGCAAAGAAGAAATTGCTAGTAAAATTGGAACGGAGACGAAAAACTCAATAAAGAAACATGCATGTATTACTCGTAATTTACATTTAATATGACTTTATCCGTTAACAATACATGTTAACATATTTGTAAGGTTAACACTAGCATTTGGAGGTTTAATTTGAGGATAGTTTCAATTAATTTCAAAAGCAAGTCTGTACTTCATTTGCTTTAGAATTGCATATGTATTAATTCTACTAATAGAGGCCAATTGTAGCAATCTTTTATCTACGCATCACTTACCACTATTACTTTAACTAATCCATTGACTTATGTTGCCTATTTACACATGCGATGTCAATGCAAATATAAATGTATGCTCGTGATTCCTTAAAAAAACAGTACTACGTTATTCAGTTTATTATTAAATTTGAAATATTATAGAATTAACTGACTTACTATAAGATATTGAAAAAAGATTAAAATTCATTGAGTAAAATGTCAGCGATTATTTTTTCTTTTGCTGTCAGTATATTGATGGAACACTTTCTTTAAACAAATTTAATGTAGTGTATGTATTGCAGTAAACGTGTGCGATTGATTAAATACAGTTGTATTGCTTGTAATCGCAAGCGCTATTACTACATTACGTGTGTAAATAGGAACCTGTATCATAAAACGGGTATATTGGTAAACTGTATGGAATACAAACGCCAAACACGCAAGGTTTACATTAGCCCAATACAACACACTTAAGGTGGCTTTAACTGCTAGTCAACAGTTAAATCTATTCATAGGTGAAGCTGTTTACCATCGCATAACAAATGTTCTTGCAAAACGCTCTTGTGTGAACAAATTTCTACGCATACTGTAAATCAGTTCAGTAAAACGCTTAAACTTATACATTTAGTCTTAAAAAACAAGAGTTGTCCTTGTGTTGCTCAGCTGAGTTTAAGGTATAATAACGATCTGTAAAAATATTATATCTATTGTAGTAGTTTCGGTTGCATGTTAGAAATCACGGCTTTTTTCTTCATTTAGCATGGGCCGAGTATACTTCCATACTTTCAAAATAAATATCCTAAAATGATATTGTTTTCCAAAATGTTTAAGTTTACCATGACATATTCCACCCCCCCCCCACACACACACAAACATTCACAGTTTTATTGATGAAATACACAGCAAGATGGAAAGCTAGGCTCTTTCCTCAAATAAGTGTACATACAATTTTTAACAAGAATATACCAAAACGGTAATATAACTTTGAATCATAAAAACACGTTGTGTTCATCTTTAAAATTATTCAAGCTGAAAAAATACGTTTAAATGTTTTGTCTTTTATGTCGAAATAGTGGTTACTTCTAACAATTCAACATTCCCGATATCGAGTTCTATGGGAATTTCCTCCCTCAATGAAACACATCCAGAACGAGGCTGACGATGTGGCAGCTGGGATTGCCTAAAGAGACACATTATAAGTATAAGATTAAGGACTTTTGATCTGTTCACAAAAGCAATATTATAAAGTTTTATGCGGAGTAAATTTAAATAAACAATAATGTAGATAAACATATACATGTACACTTAAGGCAGATACCTTAACATTTGAGATGGTCGGCTCTGTAATAATTGTTTTGACACGATGCAGGTCATTACATCTTAACCAACGTATTACTTACACAATAACAAATAGTCCTAATTAGAATAGCACACAATACTCCAAGTAATGACACTCATGTCGTAATATAATATACGGGTTCAGATATTTCTAAAATACATAACCCAATATATGAGCTTTAAACAACAACAATGTATTAGCGTTACATCTTTGGTAATTTATTTAAAAAAAAATTCATTGACGAAAAACTATTCATTGAGCAAAATCTTAATCATGAAAAAGAATAGATTTTAACCTAAGTCAAACCAAAATAGCAATGAGTCGATGTTAATCCTAACACTTGAAGAAAAACAATAAGTATTATTCATATAATGGTTTAATGTGTACTTTCTGAATGCTCTGTCAAAAGCCACAACACAATGCGTCAGAGTTTAGTCATTTATTTCTTTTTAAATACTTGTACAATGGTATTTATCAAACAGCAATTATTGATTCAAAGCAATGCAATCTTCAAAGAGCACACAATAGCCTATGATTTTTTTAAAGTTCGTATCAAGTTTCAATGTGTTCGATCAATACGATCTGCTCGGTCAATACCAGTAACACTACAATTAGGTACGTATACTTAAAATAACTTAAATAACGCTATGCATACATATATAGACAAGGCTTTGCATAATTATTTAGCATTCGTCGGTCAATATCGTGGTAGGTACTACGCCGCTGTGTGAACTGTGTCTATACACTTATGTTACACAAAAGTACAATGCATCACCATAGACGCTAACATACCTGTGAGGATAGTTATATAGTGATAGTGATGGCAGATGTGGAAGTAATGTAGCATTGTTTATGGTTTAATATGGATACATTTTTTCTCAATTATTATGGAGATTATAATCGGTTTACATGTCAACCGTTCTGTTTGTAGGACAGAATAAAAAAATATTGCATTCACTGCATGATAATCTTACCCTAATTAAGTTCCGCCAACACATAACGTGCACACTATGTATTTCAGAAGATATAAATATTTAAGACTTTCAGAGAGGAATAAAGTGATTAAAAATAGACCAAAACGTGATTCTCTAAAGTTGTCTTACCATTCACTAACATGCTTCTTTTGTATTGTGTTTCCTTCAACAAAAATATGTTTCAGATACTGATGAAGTTGACTGATATATTAAACTATTATGATACAACAGTTTACATTTTTGCTTTAAATCAATTATTTATTCACTAGTCTCGATGTTGACGTATGTATAATAACTAGTCTTTTCTCCAGCAAATATATATCACATTCTTAAGATTGAGGTATGCTTGTGATTAAACAAAGAATGTTAAATTTAAGTTTTATATTATTTCATTTTATGTGTAGTTTGTACAAGTACAACAGTGTACCTTTATTTACTCGTATCATCAGAAGAAGTCTGAAATTGTTCTTTGTTAAAACTCATACGAGCATAGAATGCATAAAATAATTTAATTTGCCGTGCTGTGATGACACGTGGTGGCGTTGACGATTTCATCGACGCAAAAATAATTAAGACAAATATGTGTCTTTATGCATGACTGGTGCACCCGTCGTGCCGGTAAACGAATTCAAAAATGTTACAACGCAAATGGTGTGTCAAATAACTGCAGATATACACCGCGTATGTCGGTTCGTGTGTTTGTTAAGATATTTCATCACTTTTGTCGAAGACAAGGTTTCCACTAGTTAGTAATTGGTAGTCTTGCTGTATGCTGTATTAAAACAATATAATGCCATAATGGACGTGTTAACCTTTGTTAGGAATTTGGCTCCACCTGTAGTAGTGATCGTCCTTCAAGAGTACTTACAATTTCATATCATACACCTAGCATATTCTCTCCTTTAAAAGTCTGTATTGTATGTCTGTTCACTCGATAAAGAAAAAGGCCAACGCATAATTAGATATTATAAGTTTTTGTAAAACGGACACATGCGCCGTAACGGAATGGTAAACTGAATGTGGGCTGTTATGAGATCAACATAACAGATTCTAGACCAGACCATATGAGACCAGATTCGTACAGTGACATATTATTGAGCGAAAGTTTGGATTTGATTTTTTTAAGGTTTGACATCTGACCGCAATCTCAAATAAGTTACTGCATCCGACTTAATATTTTGATAACTCACAGTAACGCTTTTAGTTTTACCTACTTCTTAGACATTTATGTTATCTGTTTACGATCACACGCGCCACAATGGGCAAAGGGAAATCTAAACACGAACATTTATACGAGGTATTCTATGTACGCTTGGACATTATTAATATAATAAAGAAAAAAATGCTTTTACCAAATTCTGTACTTGTAATACAGTTAACACAAAACAAACAGTTTGGTAGATTAACTCAAATGCACATATAACATAAGAAACTGGTTGTGTGTTTAAAAACACAAACATTTTGTAAATAACATAGTACATGTATGATAAATTACTCGTAAAACATGAATGAAGAAAATAGTTTTTCATGAATTAACACTCTTTTTCGTTTGTGTTGTGTATTTGTAGAATATTAATCTTTGATAAAATGACACGCCTCGTGTTTTTTTTTAATTACATTTTTTCTGAAAATGCCACGTTGCTGAAAACAGCTTTAGCAAAATGTTTGCAATTGCTGCCTAATAGTGTGTACTTTTTTCTTAGCTCGCCTTTTTTATAAAGCCATTCTATTAGTTCATTGACGTTCATTTTGCCAGTGTCTTCTTTAAGAACTTCCCATTCGGACATTCGATTCTTGCGTCTGTAACGATTAATGACGGCCGTTTTGAAGTAACTTCTTTGGATCGTTATACCATCAGTATGCTTTTCGATGGACCACCACCATCCGTCAGTTTTAAAAACAATAAACATATGAAAGAGTAACCAAGGTGACGACTCTCCTTACATTAATGTCGCTTTGTATGCCCACACATTAACAATAACTTCGTTTACTCCCACAAGCTGTTTAAGCTTCGTCATTAGCTCTTCCTCTTTGATATCGTATTTGTCACCATAGTCGACTTCAGCTTCAGGATCGAAGAAGAGTTTGTATTCCCATTTGTGCCCAGTTACTGCTTTTGATTTATGCACGCTTTCTCCATGGGACTGGAAAAAAGACGAATTCCCTTGAAAAAGACATATGATGACAAGCATTTGATGTTGGTCGAACGTTGGTATTTAAATTATAAACATTATTGTCGAAAACTAATTACTCTAAATTGTGATTTTAAAAAATGTACATGATTCATATTAAATATAATTTTCATTTACGTGTTAATTATTTTTACGGAATATCGTTAGGGCCATCGTGGTTACACATTAAAATCCAGAGAGCGACAATGCGAGAGTGCGAGAATACGACGACGAAAGTGCGAGTATACGATGGTGAGAGTGCGAGAATACGATGACGGGAATGCGAGAACGCGATGGCGAGAATGCGAGAACGCGAGAGTACGATGACGAGAGTGCGAGAATACGATGACTAGAAAACGATGACGAGTTTGCAAGAACGTGAAAGCGAGAATGCAAGAACGCGAGAGTACGATGACGAGATTGCGAGAATACGATGACGAGAGTGCGAGAACGCGAGAATACGATGACGAGAGTGCGATAATACGAAGACGAAAGTGCCAGAATACGATGACGAGAGTGCGAGAATACGATGACGAGAGTGCGACAATGCGATGGCGACAGTACGATATGGCTATCGCATTGTCGCCATTGTACTATCGCAATGTCGCCATCGTACTATCACTTTGTCGCACTGACGTCATCGTATTCTCGCACTCCCGCATTCTCGCCATCGCGTTCTCGCACTGTCGTCATCGTATTCTCGCACTCTCGTCATCGTATTCTCGCACTCTCGTCATCGTACTCTCTCGTTCTCGCATTCTCGCCCTCTGAATTTTAATAAGTAACCACGATGGCCCTAACGGTATTCCGTAATGTTTAGCTGTTCTTCTCTAAATCTTGTACATAGTTACAATTCACACTTTAAAAGAGATCAACAACTATTTTTTTCTCAAATATTGAATGGCGCTGTTTATAATGTAGTAAACAAATACCATATCAGTGTTTGAAGGCTGTTTCTGTAAGTATCGATGCAAACTGTATATAGAACAAAATGTCAATGCAAAAACAAATATAGAATATACATCACTTAAAACGTCGTGTTTACCTCAAACATTCAACTATAAATAAAACGACAAAATATGAACCATCATGTTTACCTTAATATTCGACTGCATATGCACTGAATAATATATATACGAACGCCAATAACTTATCAGGCGCACGATGTTGCACAAAACACGTTATACTTTATGTTTGAATTTACTTGTTCAATTGGTTGTGACCCAATACAAACAAATACCTTATGCTACTCGACAGGTAATTCAATACAATGCTTACACAAAGCTTGCAAGATTTGAGGTAAACTTAAACCATAAATATATGGGTCATTCTGGATTTTTGCGTTAAGTGCAGTGTATAGGCTGTAGTAAACAGGCGCGTTTTGTATGTTTGTACAATATATCTAAACAACAAACCTTGACAAGGGAGAGTAAAATGGTCCAACTTGCAGATGTGTACTTAACGCAATTAGGAAAAAGTTTCGACCATTAGTCCATACACACACCATTCCCTTTTACTCTTAATTTCTGGTTTATCGCGGTATAATTGTGTAGTCTAAAATTATTTTATACAAACAAGCAGCCGTATCTCTTTATGAAATATAATAGTAACAACATAATATTATTGTTTTACCTAACAGCTATACTTTTCTTGAAAGAGATCTTGCACTGGGCATTATCCAAATGGAAACCATCATGTTCAAACGACACATAGACACAACTTTTGACCAAGTTTCAATTATGCGTTAAAATCCATCTCGCTGAATTTCAGGTTCTGAAATCGTCAGGAGAAAACATAATGGTCTATCGATACACATTTATTACATCGTTTAGTTTTCAAGATGAGAAAACAAACAAAAAAACTGCCGAAAGAGTATAGTGTCACGATCAGAGGGAAATCATTAAATTATCTAACCATTATGTTGTCCGTTCTCGGTCAGCCCATCTGGAAATCGTTCCTGAACGCCTGAATAGGCTTCCCTTATTTGCCAGTTTGCTATAAATAACACAGTTTGAATTCAATTTTATACTGAAAAGCATTGCGCTTAAATGCGTCATTTACAATACGCAATTAGATTTTTGAAGACACGCGTCATGCGAAAAGGGGTCTTATGCCATATGCGACTAGCGTAGTTATAGCCAAACCTGCGCATATCGCAGTCTGCTCAGGAGATGCATAATGAGGCCATGAAACCTTGCGTGGTTATAAAGCCGACATCGTTGCCTATGATCACACTGTCCAATTGCACAGGCTGTACTTGAACTACGCTGGCAAAAACTCCATAAGACCAATTTTCGCATGGCGAGGCTATGATGTGATTTTTGATTTCAAGGATTTGTGATTTGCGATTTGAATGTGCCGAAAGAAAACTGCATGTTAATCAAATATAGACATTCCATTTATTTCGATGGTGAAGAAATAAACTCATAAGAAGCAATGTGAGGACAAATTACAACTAGTTTTGTTTGTTTTGAACTCAATATAATTATAAATTATAAATCAAAAATCATTTTGATAAAAATACCATCTTGAAAAATAAACTTAATTGTACAATATTAATTATTTCGTGCGATCGTTTCTATGAACTATTTTTAGTTGATCGCTTGCGAACAACTAAGGTCAATACCACATTTTGGCGCGTTAGCTGCAGTTTGGTTTTTAATTACTATCACCTGATAACAAAATACTTTTTTTTATTGACATATGATAAACAGGGCCTTTTTTCCACAAGTGACTCGCAATTAATCCCCCCCCCTCTCCCCACCACGAGTTGTCGCAACCACGATTTATCGCGGACAAGTATTACAAAGAAAAACGGAAAATGACAGACACATTTTTTTTTATGAAAATCATAAATCGGCGAATTTAAGTTTTTACGAAATAGTCTTTTTTTAGGTGACGAAATTTCGTGCTGACGAAAATAAATGGTTTCATAGTAATTATCCGACTCTTCAGCAACTGCACGGGTGATAACAACAAAATAAAACAGTGTACATTTTGATCTTATGTAAAGTTTGTTCTCATTCGCAGTTGTCAATTTTTAAAACGTTGAACAGTTCAACAATAACAATACGATATACGACGACAAAAAAGTAACCAATAATCACTGCAACTCACTGCTACTTTATAATCGATAAAACCGTTTATAAAACAAGAAATATCTTTAAAAAAGAAAAATCGGCGTATATCATGACTTTTTTAAAATTTAATTTAAGTTATTAAATTAAAAACAAAGATTTAAGTATTGTTGTGTTCTTTATTTACGTAAAAGTCGCATATCCAACGCATGAAATGTTTGTCATGAAGTGCACGTATATTTAACCACATAATAGTGTTCGTTGATACAAATTTTACTACGTGTGATTACATCATATATGTACTCACGTAGCGTTTTATGAATTTATATCTTTGTCATCGAAACATTTGATAAAGACGCAGTTTTCATTCCACACTTTCACATAACACTGTTACATCCGCGTCATGCGAAAATTGGTCGTATTGCATATGCGGCCTGCGTAAAACAAGCCCAGTCTGCGCACTTGCACAGTCTGGTCAGGGGCTACGCTTTTATGTTATAAAAAAGCATGCAAGGTTTCGTATTATCTTCTGAGTATCCTCCTCAGTATGCATATCCGGACAAGACTGCGAGGATGCGCAGGATGGACCGGAGCAACGTAAGCAGCATATTGCATAAGTCCCATTTTCGCATGACGTGTGTCTTTAAAAATCTCATTGCGTCTTGTAAATGGAACATCATTCCCTTTTATCATGGACACTGTACTATTTCCGCAAATTCTCTAGTTTTGTCTTACCATGCAAGACAAACGGCATTTACCGATAGGCATTCATTCATTACTCAATTTGTGTTATTTGATATATTGAAAGCAATAACGTGTTACCAACATAACGCGTTTATTAATAATGCATTCCGTCTTCCCCTGACGATTTACTGACCAAGCACTGACCCTGAAAGTCTTGGGGATGGAATTTAACGGTAATGCGTAATTTTTGCTGAGCTAAAATGAACATGCAGAGAGAAGTCCGCATTTCCGTACACTGATGAGTGTTACATCATATACCACAAAGAGGCGAATAAGTGACAATGTTCCGGGGTAATTATGCTCAAATCAGCCAATAGAATGAATGGAGTGTATTCTTTCGTGTCTGATTGCATTATCTTAAGGTCTTTTAAGGTGAAAAGCTGGGTTAAAAGCGACACCGAAAAACTACTAAATAGCAAAAGCTAGACTGGTTGACACCGTGTGAACTGCTAGGGTAACAAGTAATGCATTGAAACCATAGTGCGGGTCAACAGCGCTGTCTTTAAGACTACCTAATACGTGCGTGAAAAGAATTGCTCGCAGATTTATTTTTCATTTATTTTCATCAATTATCTTATTGCATATTTTACAATGTTTATATGGTGTAAAATAAGTTGTGTAAAGGACATTTTCATCATGAAATTGTATTCGTAGTGTAACAGGTATTCGATATTCCAACGATATTCATTACATGGTGATTGCAAATAATTTTATTGTTTATTAACTGGTTCCCATAATACAATTGTAATTATATTTTCTATGCTTTCAGAAAGTCTACAAAGGGACACGTTGTTGTTATTTCTTCTCAGTGATCTATATAGCATCAATAGGATGCTAAAAATTGCAAACACATCGATATGTGCGTTTGGACATTCTCTATAAATTTGAATGGGTTGTGTTTATTTTAAACTTCATTTTGAGTTGCGCCTAAGGTTATGCAGTAGCGAACAACTTCAGCGCTTTGATCGTAATTAGCTGAGATACCATGTGCATGTGAGTGCTAGAGTGCTAACGAAGTTTCAGTTCAACATTACAAGAAAAACTGCCCTATCCTTGATTGCCACGGACCGCAACCATTTTCAAATTTAACCTAGATATCACGAGAACAAAATGTTTCATGATGATTGGACAAAAACGTGACTTCTAGAGTGTTTACAATGTTTCACAATATCTATAGAAGGAAAACTGCGCCGCGTCTGGTGCCCATGTTTTTTTTCAACGAACCGGTTAAAAAAATTGATCTTTGCTCAAGTCTAATAAAACACAGTTCATAATTTCCTAAATAAATTGGAGGCTGAATCTGAAGGAATGGAATAAACTATAGGAAGAACAACATATCAGCACGACATAAAGTTTTCTTCAACATCAGCTGCTATTCATTTACGGCGTCGGCGCATTGTTTTGTTTTGTTTTGCGTGTTCAGTCTACATTTCGGTAAATAAGGAATTGTAACAAGGTATTCTTTAGATAAGACCGTGTCATATCAAACCATATGTATCTTCAAAATCAAGAAACATTTTATGAGTTCTTGAAATGAATGAATGAATGAATGAATGCATGCATGAACGAACGAACCAACCAACCAACAAACGAACGAGCGAATAAATGAAATGAGAATGGCAATTATTTGATTGCTGGATGAAAGGAAAGGCAAGTCAGGAGCCGCCCCTGGTCTTAACATTTTCTTCCGATGGCAAATCACCATCCAAAAATCTTACGCAATCCTCTTAACTGTGTAAGAATGTGACATCAAAATTACAGAGCATATACCCCCGTTCTTAAAGGGACTTGTTCACAGTTAATCAAAATGAAAAAAAATCAGTTTTTGGTCACAGATTCAAAAAAATAAATGAACAATATACATCAGTGTGAGGAATATCACTTATGCCGCAGACTTATGCTGAAAATACGTTTTCGTTTACGAAAAATCATCGATAGAAATTGATAAAATTATAAGCGTCTTAGCCGCGAAACGATTTAACAATTGTGATATTGTGTGTTATCGTTATATTTTGTAACAATACGTGGATGGTCATACAAAGTATAAAATAAATGGCAACCCATGTGAAGACGGATGGTAAGGTCCGCACATAATGTAGTCGCACAGACTCAACGACGACCCGAACATAGACTCTGNCTCTTTTTTTTTTTTTTACTTTTATTCTTGTTTTTATATTGGAGCTTCTAGTTCTGATGATTATATTTATCAATTTAAAGTATTTAATGGCAAACTTCAAAACATGCCAAAATCTGTGAACAAGTCTCTTTAACATATATCGTATAGCAGCACTGATAACATACATTTACACCAGACGACTTAACAAATACCTGTGAAGGTGTGTTATTTTGTCAATAAAACTAGCATTTACAGCTTTTTTAGTGTTAAAACACCATATGCATATACATTAAACAAAACTTACATAAAATGCTGAATATCATAAATATTTTCAATTATAACTGTTTAAAATACGGTCAGTATAATCCACCTGACCTAGTGTTCCTCACACTATGTAAACATCAAATTCCATAGAATTTCACCTGAATACTCCTGAGGTATTTTTATATCGACCATGAAGTTTCTATTGATCCGAATAGGATTTTGAAATAGCGTAGATAACGGCGTTCCATTATTTCACTCTTTCCTTCGTATTGTGAACCTGTGGATTAAATCAAAGCGCTACAGGCACTACAGTTGTTCGCTATAGTGTTAACAGAGGGCACTATAGTTCCGCGCTATGGTGTAATGCCAAGTTCGAAGTTTAAGAGGTCCTTCTGCGCATGAGGCTTCATTATATGACGACCCGGAGCGTGTCCCAACACTTTTACCTAATTAAGTTACTAGTCTGACGGAAGTTGGGACGAACTTTGAATATAGCTGCAATGTTCAGCTATTTGTTTTATGATTGGTCGCATGCGAACAACTATAGTTACCAGAAAATTGTGGTGTTGTTAGAAATCACAACGATTCACCCAACAAAGAAGTATTGTTGAATCATCTATGTCAGAGATTTTTCAAAGTAACGTGGTATTTTGGCGCAGCACATGTAGTCCTTAAAATCTGAGGCTTTAAATAGATCAGGTAAAATTAAACTCCTGTCAAGTTTACCATGTTTATTTATTTTAGGCTCAGTTCCTGCATAACATGAGAATATGAGCAACAATTATACAAAGGGCATAGATAGGTATATAGTTGAAGGGGCTACATAGTATACAGCAAACTTTGTTTCATTTAAAGCGAGGGAATATTTACAAGTGCGATAACCTCCCCTAATTGTTATAGCGCGTTACACTTAAATATTCTATAACGCTTACAAATCAACGAAAATTTCGTAATATATTTCGTAAAATAAAGTTAACATATAAATAATCAGTATTCTTTATAGCAAAAGCCAAAACGAGCGGGTAGTTTTGTCGAAAGTGTTCAAAGACATCATCCATGCAGGTATCAAAGCTTTGTGGGAAGACTTCGTGATGTAATACCAAATGTATCATTTTGATTAACCTCGTACGCTCTCGAAAAACGAACGAAGAGACCGAACGCTATATGCCAATGACATCATAGCACAAGAAAACAAGAGCTTTATCAAAATTGTGACTAATCCCATTGCACAACTTTGTCAGCTATGTTAAAGGAAAACATAACCATGTAACGATCATTGGGGTGGAAATGCACACATCCAAACTTGATAGAGATATATCTTTTATGCTGATAAACTGACAAACTACCTTACCGTTGTGTTGCCATTTTTAAGTCAACATGAGGCCTTTTCGACCATTTTAGGGATAATTGTTACTCTATTCCGTTTTATGTTGATGCTATTTTTACTTTACTACACAGGATCTTCATTCGGCACACGATATTTTCCCTATATACTATTGTGCGTCGCTTGCAACGCCGCGCGTCGCTTTGATTGTCGTGTATCTAGCTCCATGGGTTTCAGTCAAAGGTCGACAACCGCACGATAATTGCACTATGTTATGTCGCTTGTCCGTTTAATTGTCGCGTGTCGTGTCGTGCGTCGCTTTGATTTCCATGTGAGGCCCGCAAAGGACGAGTCGACAGTGTTATACGTCTTAAGGCATTATTATATGTATAGTGATGAGCTGTTACGAAACTTTCTTACACAAACGCTCAAGTTTTACGTCGAACTGTACTCAAGTAAACAGGCAAACGTGTTCAGCTTTTCAATGTAGACAAGGTGAAACAAGTGAAATCAAGGACTTTATATACACTAGTCTATATATATTATTTGAAAAGTCAAATCTAACCAATAGTTTAAATGTTTACATTGAAACAGGTCGAACTTTTCTTTAGTTCAGTATACTTTCATGTTTACTATGACCGGTGGTAATATTTCAAATTGCAAATATGTGTTTGAGTATGCGAAGAAAGCAATAATAGAATTAAGCTTTATGTTTTACATACGAAAAACGCCAAACGAATTGTTAACCACGTATCTGTGACCAAGTAACAGTGATATAAATCTTATGCGGTTATTGTTAGGTACAAATTACAACTGCTTTTGTATATCCATTTAATGTATGTATAACAGACAACATACTTTGCTATTGCAAGCAAATATGTCCTCTTAATTGTATAAAAACGCATATATGAACGTAAGTTGTCATCACATTAAAAAAGTACATCTTAACAATGTTTTTTTTTTTCCGTTTTTACAAAGTAAAGGGAACACAATTACTGTCCGCAATCCATTTCCATATTCATAACCACCGCATTTACTAGCATTTCGTTACATTCTTATGTACATTAATGTATTGTTCTGTAACGCCATGTGTAGGCAAAAATAAGTTATAACAGATATAATCAAACACTAGTAAGCAAGGCACATACGCAACATGTTATTAAACAATTTCGAACAATGAAAATATTTTGAAATTTCATGAACACATCTGCCACTGTTTTCTTCTGAAATTAAATCTTATATTGATAACTGATACTTACCCACAATTCAACAAAAACATTAGCAAACATAGACACAGTAACAAATAGATTTTCCATAACAACGGAACCCCAAACAGTCTTCATGTACAATTACAGCTTTTTTTACCTCCGCTACATGGTTAAATACTTCCGTGGCAAAATGCTGACAGTTACTTGAAAGGAAATGATATTCCTTTTCAGTTCATTGTTTGCATATAGCCAATCAATAAGTTGATAAACGCTGCATCTTCCATTATCGATCCCCATTGTCGTTATTCCAGAATTTCGAGCTGTTTGTCTGTAATAGTCTTTTACGGCGTTCATATACTCACTTCGTTGAATTGTTATCCCGTCAGAATGCTTCTCGATAGACCAAACTCAATCGGGAGTTGTAAAAACGACAAACATGTGATACAACAAGCCCTGCGTGAGCTGCCATTCATTCAGAGGTACCTTATATGCGCTTACGATTAAAAAAATCGAGTCTACACCAACGAAATTTTTTAGCACAGACATAAGGCCCTCGTCTTTAATATTGTCGTATATCTTTAAACGTTAATTATCCGCTTCGGGGTCAAAGTAGATCTTGTACTTCCACTCGGCACCAGTTTTTTGTTTCCCCGAACTAGAAATAGAAGACTAGAAAGATTGATCATCATATCATGTAAACTACATTGATCAGTGCACAAATGCAACAAACCTGTTAGTCTTTAGTCTTCGTTTTATGATCATGGAAGTGGAAGAATCGCTCAAATGTAATGCATGCAATTATATAACTTTCCCAAGTAAAAGAAATTGTTCAAACAATTTTTGTCGCAGTAAAACATAATTTAGTGTTTAAATATATTAACATTATTCAACGGAGAAAGAGAACAGTAAAAACCTTCGCTAATTTAGTTCTTAGTTATATGCCCTGTATAAAATATATGCAATACACACAATAGCGCGCACATTGAACCGACACCGTGCCTCTAATAAACTAAATTAAACCAGTGCACCAATAATAGCATGTGGCAGGGCGTGTTCTGCGCGTGTGATGCGTGTAAAGATGATTAAGATGCGCATCGTTCTTCTATTTTATAATACATCTTATATCCCACCGACTGGTATTTATATAGTGATTGCATAAGGGTCATGCTAATGTTAACTGACGAGATATACGTATATCCGCTGTTATTCATTGGTTTATTTCACCAAAACCTGTTTTGTGTAATACTTTTGTATATGTGTATGTAGATGGTACTAGAACACAAATCTCTTTACATAGTTATTACAAATATGGAAATGTTCCCAAACAGAGAAAAAAGTATGGTCGCAAGATGTGACAACATGACCCTTTACACACAGGAATGGTTTGTTACAATGAACGAAAGAATGATTATTGTGTATATGCATTTGAATCCTATGATATTTGTTACGATTACAAAGTGCGTCGTTCACGTATGCCACACAAAACTGCCCACATGGTCTATGGTTACAATGAACTTGATCTGAAATAAAAGCATAACGACTGTCTACAAACTTATACAATAACAAGGGAGTAAAGATAGCTCTTGGTCGCTAAACCCAGATAAACAAGAACTGGTAATTTCGTCAAACAGCCCTATGCGACTTTGTCACAAGGAGATTAGTGCGAGCAAAATGCAGACAATGCAGACAATGAGACGCAATGACTCCAGCAAAATCATTCAAAATCGTTTTTTCTATATTTCTGAATAAATTGATTTATTTACATACCCCAAATTTCTGATGAAAGATCTCCCCTTGGTATTCCTTTCGTCGGTCCTTCCGCCCACCTGACTATTGTGTCGTGCATATCTTAACAAATATTGCTGCTCAATATTAAACAACAAGTTATTATTAGGATGTTTTCTACATCACCGGAGTTATGGTCCATTTAGTTAATTCTGTTTACGTGTGTTGCTGAGGCGTGATAAAACCATGCAAACATATGAGATAGCATGTCAGCTAGCGCATCTGGATATTCGATTTAATGTGCTGTACACAAGGGTAGTTTTAAGACAAACGTGGGCTGTGGGGGGGCATCCGTTTTCAAAGGACACATGCGTTTTATAATATAATGCTAATCCGAAGAGCACATACTGAATTAATCTAGTGACGATTTCGATATACATGTACAAAAAATGTTAATTGATATATTAAGTAGCTCATAGTTTATGTCTGATTAAGCAACGAAATATTTTTTCGCATTGTTGTCATCGTACTATCGCGTTCTCGCATTCTCGTCATCGTATTATCGCACTCTCGTCATCGTATTCTCGCACTCTCGTCATCGTATTCTCGCATTGTCGCCATCGTACTCTCGCGTTCTCGCATTCTCCCCCTCTGGATTTTAATGTGTAACCACGATGGCCTTAACGGTATTCCGTAGTTTTATGCAGCGTGAAATGCGGTACAGTATGTAATCATGTTTATGTTTTTATGAATCAGGTATGAACAATAGAGATGGAAACGAATCTTCAAATATTTGTTTATTTGAAAATCGGCCGAACATTCGAATCAAACATTCAGATTCGAATATTCAATTTTCATGCAAAGAAATTTCAAAAGAATGTATAAGAACAAAGTCACATTTAAGGTATAGTGCGGACGACTTATGTGCATTTGTCATTGTTTGGAAAACAGCTGCCATCAATTACCGAGATGATATTTGGCATACTGGAGGGAATCGGAGATGGGGGGGGGTAATGTTATAAGTGGATTTAACTGTCAGTTTGCAAGGTTGTATGTTGTCCAATGACGAACATTACAGTATATTATTGTTTGCAATATCCACTTTTTTAAAGATGCATATACGATACGATTTATTATATCGATTAATAGCACTTTGATATTTGCAGCATTGCGTATGATCCAGTTTGATCACTTGTTGAGGGATTTTTTGTATTGTTGCAAAACTCGTATTTAGGGATAAACGTAATTAAGCCAATATGGGATTATACAGTGGAATTTGTTAGTTTGCCGTTGAGCATTTTTTCTTGTTTTCCATCTTCTTGTTTTAATCAAAAATATAAAAGATCTGGTTTTTCCTTGAAACATGTGTAGAGGCTATGACTGTTCAGCGTAGCAACACTGAATCAAAAGTTAAAACCCGACAGTTTTATCATTCATATGTGGATTCAACTTTAACAATAATTTTCTATTGGTTTAATCATATAAAAATTAATTGACAGGTTCCACGAAAAATATGACTATACACGAGCAAGTTTGGTACAAGAATTTTTACAGATTTGTTTGGGCAGCGGAGAAGTTTAAGACAATACAATGCCGTTCAAGTATAACTGCATGGAATGCATACCACTCATAAGTAAATTAAATAAAACATTTTGTCAAGCCTTGCCTGATAAACATTCCCCATCCCGGCATCAACTACGTATTCTCTATTTATCTTGATAGTAATGGTAAAACGGTGTGAAAGTTGTTAACACTAAACATTAGCTTGCCAAATATTTGTATTGGCCGTTCAAGGGGGGTTACCCAGTTTTGTTAATTGGTGCGTGTGTTTGGTGCTTGTTAATTTCTTTTGTGCTGAGTTATTCTGTTTTGCAATCGGTCGCTTGCCATACACACATTCTCATATACTTAAATTTGAGTTTGAATACTGTTTTGATAAACAAATGATCATGTTGTACGGTATCAGAGATGTTTTGCAAACAACATATTTTAACATAAATGTATATTGATCTTAAAAAACAAAAGAAAAAAACGCATATACTTAATATATTTAATACACAACTTACTATTTTATTAGAAGGCGGAGACAAAGAATAGCTATTAGTCACTGATAAGTGAAGTAAAACAGTGTGATACGCACGCGTATAATACCGCTAAGATGTGGTTTGAATTTACTACTGACGTTTATTCATTATATATTATCACATGCTTACTTTTAATTGATGTTGTATTCACAAATGGGTTACATCATTCTCAGAAATGCATGCGGTAAATAATATCGTTAACATAAATGCCACCAAAGCTTGCTGTAGAACACTTCAACTACTTTCTGTTCATCTGTACAGCATTGCAGTTACTTGTCTGCGGATTTATCTGCTACTGTTTGTATATAAATTATATAAATGTTTTGTTCGCTTACGGTTCGTACGGTACCAATCAATCGTAGGTAAATTTCGTTTTATAGTCAAAGCTCAGTCATGACAATGGCAGATGTAGGGGCGAAAATATACATGCAAACGGTTGAATAACACCAACACGGGCATTGCAAATACATTTCTCTGCAAATTACATATAAACAATTTAAAGCAATGGAAAACAGTAAATTATAAAATCGTGGTTTTCGAAAATAAATATCAATACTCCGAGTAATTTTCTCTATTGATTAAATGTGTTATAAACATGTTTATTTCGACGGACATAACTCACAACTTAAGCTCACGCGGACGGTTTATAAAATAATAAAACAAAATAGCTGAATTAAGTTATTTTTCAAAATAGATGCCTTGCGGTTACATCTCATGGTATGATGAAATGCCCATTGTTATAAAAATATGTTATAGGGGCAGTCCTTGAAGTAAATTAACAACACATACAAATGCTTTAACACTCACAAATACTTTACCCCATTTTCAAAAAGTGAACATGAAACTAACTGTTATAACAAAAAATTGACATAAACATGTTATTAAAATGCAATTCACATAAACTGAAAAGAAAGATTAAATGTCACACAGAAAAGACTTCTCTAAAATTGCACAAAAGAACGGGAACTATATAAATTCTGCACTCATGCAAAAATACATCCAGTGCGAAAATGTGCTTGATCAAATGATGTAAAATCTTGAACGGTAAAATATTGTGTACATAAGAACATAAACCGAGTCATTATATACATTTAAATTACGACAATTTGAGTACAATTCAGATGGATTTACGATTAAGTTATTGAAAATAAATACTCCATATGTGGCATCTTATGTCACAAAAAATACTTAAAAAGAATAAATAACTTCGCTAATTTATGTTTCTACGAAGTAATATTATACTGGCAGATGTGATCAAAGCCGAGTATGCTTAAACGTTATTGTAAATCCGAAACTTCCGACACCTGTTGTGTTAATGGCCGTACCAATTTTACTGACAACTAGCATGATATATCACATTATTGCACAATGAATCAAGGTATACATTCCCCATCAAAATGCGCAGTTTCCATTCATATTCTTTCGGTTAAGTCTGTTGACACTAACACACATGGGCTGCGGAATTTGACACATGGTATGTATACATTATTAAATGGGTATACGCATTAAAACTCAGATCAAACTTGGCAATGTATTAAAGATTATGTACCGAATATATTCATATCCGTTGTATGCCGTACTAAATGAAACTCAAGCTGTGAACACCAATTTATGATAATGAGCAGCTTAAATCAACAGTTAACATTAAGTAAAAGCTCGCCAGTATAAAACTGTCACTACCTTTATGCACGAATATAGGAAAGTACCGTTTCGAAGTCGTTGTCGTACTTACATCTTATAAACGGTTTGAACTTAATCATGATGATGTGATCGCGAGTGTAGTGTATATATAAGTTAGAAGTTATAAGTTATTCGACAGAATTTCTTATCGATTGTTTTTCGCACTGTATGTCGTGACAATGACGACTTGTTTTTCCGCATTCTTGAAAGAAGTGGTACCTTTATTACTCTATGGCCTCAGATAGTAGTTTCCCAAAACTAGGAGCCATCAAAATGTGTTCAATCTTAACTGTGATATAAAAGCTGTATTTTACTACATTTTATTTTACCCTGTTTTATAGACACAAAATATAAAGCAATAATGGTATATATAATTATATATATATATAAAGAAACGACACAGAATGAATGAACATAAGTTACAATATGTATACTGCAGCAAATAATGTTACTAAATGTTATAAAAGACAAAATTGGTGGACCTTACAGTTCATTACAGGAAATAACTGTGGTCATATGGTTATGCTCAGTACGGCTTATTATCAATTATATACATGATTATATGGTTTTGTGAGTGGAAGTAATATAACCTTTATTTTTCATCTGATATCGAACAAACTTGCACATGTTACGTATAACAATATAATCAAGAATACCATTTATAATGAGCAATATTGAATTGTGTGCAATCGAGTAATTGCCCCTTTATCTTGCAAAAATACAAGACATCCACACACCCATGTGTAAAGTTATGTAACTAACAAATTAACCAATAAATACTTTGCAGCCAACCGGGCAAATACTCACTAAAACCTATAAAGTTTACTGTTTATATTATAAAGAGTAAACAGTAAATTTCCCCTGGGGGAGGAAAGCAATGTTAAGCAATCGGTATACATACACAGTTATTGTATATTATTACCTGATGCCTGATATAAATGATAATTATTGTTTGCTTTTTCCAGGTCGAAAAAGTAATGTTGAAATGTTTAAAACTGTTACCGGTGAACATTTGGAACTGTTGACCGGTCAATAGTTTGAACTGTTGCCTGCTCGTTCAGATTTGCTCTTTTTTCTATGCTTGAAATGTGATCAGGTAATAAAACAGTTATTTCATGGATGCTTGGTCAACTGTCAAAACTGTTGTCCCTCGGTATCAGGGCTGACATTTGGAACTGTTTCCCTAGGCCTACCGGCCTCGGGCAACAGTTCCAAAGTCATCACTGATACCTTGGGACAACATTTTTGACTGCTCACCGCGCATCCATGAAATAACTGTATACTAATATTTGATCTAACAAAATGGTATATTTTATACCAATTTATCCAAGATATTCCGTGTTGAACATGTGTCAGTTTAACGTCCAACTTGTTTCCTTGAATCACATCATGGAATCAACAGTTTGATGAGATCTTGATGACATTTACTTAATGTGCGTATCATGTGTTTGTTATTGTTTGACATTTATAAAATTATACATTGGAATTGTACCTACTCGTAGAAGACAATGCCGCACAATCATCATATTCTTTATAAATACATCGGAACAATATAATCATATATTATTCCCTTCATATTATGAGCGGTTTCATAGTATTATTTTTAAACTTCTGGTTTTCGCATGATCAAATACATCGCACGATCTCGACAAAAGTCGGAATTAACGGAACCCCATTGAATCTTTTCTTAAACGTATCTTCTTGACATAGCCATTCCATAAGTTCATTTATTCTAATTGTGCCGACATCTTCTTTGAGGCATATATATTCAGTAGGAGAACTCGTATTGTGCCTAAATCGGTTGATAAACGATGTTTCTGAATCAAATCGACGAATTATTATAATGTTTGAAATATTTTCGATGGACCACAACCATGTTTTGGTTTTACACACGACAAATATGCGTGTCGGTAACACCAATACACACAGTCGGATTATGGTAATGTCTTCTTTCATTTCTTCACATTCCATCACACGAGACATCAGTTCTTCTGCTGTCATGCGGCTGTTTTCCATTTCATATTCATCGATGTCTTCTAGATATAAAATGTACCGTTTTTGTCTTTCTTCATAAAGACCTATATTTTTCACATGTTCAAATACACGATCAGCAAATACTTTGCAGTTGTTGAAAATGAAATGGTACTTGCTCGTCAGTTCTTTTTTTAAATACAACCATTCAATAAGATCATACACACCCATGCTTCCTTCAACATCTGCAATGTTCTTTGGGGAATTACGAGGTTTCTGTTTGTAATAATTCACCACGGCATTGAATTGATTGCTGCGCTGGATCGTAATATCTTCGGATTGTTTTTCAATAGACCACCACCAGTTGTCTGTTTGAATAACTACAAACGTATGATAAAGCCCAAAACTAGTATGCTGCCAAATATACAGAGGCGATCTATATGTCGACACCTTTTTAATCTTTTCATTTACGCCAATAAGTCCTTTGAGTTTAGCCAAAAGAGATTCATCTTTGATGTTATCGTATTTCTCTCCACTTGAAGTGTCTGCCTCAGGATCGAAGTAAATCTTTTGCATCGAGTTTTCCACGATTTTAGCATCACTTTTACTTGATTTCGGATCTTGACTAGAAGCTGAACTCTGAAAATAATATATTAAGTGAAATAGTTTCTTGCGTCTCATCAAGCAATTGCTTATTTCATACATGAAGGATATCAGATACAGTTGAACAGACGTGACATTTGCATTTGTTTCCGCTTTCACGACTTAGTAACCCCCTCCCATGAACAAGTAAGTTGCTTGGAATTAGTTATCTAACTCGCGAAAACGACAAAGTAGCTCGTGGGAAAGACCTTGTGAATCGTTGGAGCGACTGTTTTATCTATGGGGACCGAGAAAACTTACAAGCAAAACAGTAACACCGTTTTAAAATAATGTTAAATTGCATTTTTTTAATTTTTGCTTATACGTCTGATGTGTATTATACAAAAAAATATGTTTGCCTCACTTGTATCACAACTTTTGAAAAATGTGTTTTACACTGTGTATTGTTATACAATTACAACTTCTGTCAAATTCATATGAATGCTGCATTCTGATTGGATAATTTGTTCACGTGTCCGGTTTTTTCATTTTCCGATGAACCCACCTCGTATGCAAATTTAAACATGAATATTCATGGCGCTAATTTCTGGTCATCAACAAGTTGCCAAAATGACGTTATGTTTTACGTTGGCGTTGTTTTTTATTGGTCAATAGCTAAATGGCGTAATATTTTTTTCGCGAACTTCAACGATATACCCGTTTGACGGAGATGAAACCGAAACTGAAAATAGATTCATACGCTAGATTAAAAGGGCTTTTATGACCCTTACCACGTTAGAATTTCAGCTTTAAGATCATTTAGTGTTGTTATTATAAGAATTGAATAGCATTTTTGTGCATTTCATCGGTGTATGAACTGTCGGGAAAAATACATCTAATTTATGCATAAACGCCGTCGGCGTTTATGCAAATTAGACGTAATTTTTCCGACAGTTCATACGCCGATGAAATGCAGAAAAATGCTATCCAATTCTTAAATAATAACAACTTCTGTCTCATTCATATGAATGCTGCATTCTGATTGGATAATTTGTTGTCGTGACCGGTTTTTCATTTCCGATGAACCCACTTCGTATGCAAATTTAAACATGAATATTCATGGCGCTGCTTTCTGGTGATAAACAAGTTGCCAAAATGACGTTATATTTTTCGCGAAACTTAATGGCGTTGTTTTTTTATAGGTCAATAGCGAAATGACGTTATATTTTTTGCGCGAACTTCAACGATATACCCGTTTAACGGAGATGAAACCGAAACTGAAAATAGATTTATACGCTAGATTAAAAAAAAGACTTTTATGACCCTTACCACGATAAAATTTCAGATTTAAGATCATTTTGTGTTGTAATTATAAGAATTGGATAGCATTTTTTTCTGCATTTAATCGGTGTATGAATTGTCGGGAAAAAAACTCATAATTTATGCATAAACGGCGTCGGCGTTTATGCAAATTAGGCGTAATTTTCCAGACAGTTCCTACACCGATGAAATGCAGAAAAATTATATTCAATTCTTAAGTGGTCACAAACTGTTTTTTATTCTGTCCCAACGACTTGTGATAACGTTAACATGCGTGAGCTTTTTTGTTCCCACGAGTTACGAACTCGTTACGTCGACTTATTTTCTCTTGTTAGATACATATGGATAGGTTACGACATCAGTCGTTCCAAGAGTTAGTTATCTACTTCCTACGACCTGTTTAGTGAATCGATATATTAAGTCGAGGTGAACCTACGTAGAACCTACTTAGACAGTAAGTTAAGTGTAAACGTTTATACATACATATCATTATAGTAAGTGTAATCCTTTAAAACAAAATGCTAATACTGTATAGGAAATTAAAGGTGGAAAAATGATTTTCATGCTATTATTACTAATCATTTAGCAGAACGCTAGAAGTCTGTATTCATTATTTTTTAAACATTGTCATTATATAATGTTTAGTAGATTTTGTTATTTATTTAACCTTAACTAAGCTCAAATCTGTACTTTAATTTTATAAATCAGAAGCCTTTGAAGACCGGCATGTAGTCTGATTGAATTGTTGGTATGTAGTTACATGTGACTATCGTTATAACAAGATTATTTCAAAGTTTAAATAAACTTTCTTGTTTCGTAGCTTTACGTCGATTTTTTATTATATTTGATACATGGTTATTACAAAGTGATGCTTAGAATGATTTCTAGTATAGCATACCATAACTAGGCTGAATAACGTACTTGTTAATATAAATTACAACGGTAATTTGTAAAAAGCGTACTTCAATTCACATTGCACGTTCAGATAAATTATCAATATTTAAAATAATAGTAAGCATGCTTGGAATGCATACCAGTCCCCGAACTTGCGCAAAAAGTGTATTTGCCTGCAATTAAATTGGCAAGAACTGATACTAGTTGAATTTATTGTTATATATATATAATATGTATATATATATATTAAGGCACAAATAGTGTTGGTTAATATAAGTTTTCTATCAGTCAGCACTGGAGTTTACAAGAATAAACTGCATATTAAACGTATATATGTCCATTAATTAGTTCTACGGCGTATGCAACAATACCCAGACCGCTGGGTGTCCAATCACAAATGTGAGAGCAGTTTTAAACGAAATGTTTGTTACCATTTTATATTGAATATCTGAAGAATAAAGTCTATGAGGATTGTAATGCAATTTACCACAGCTGAGAAGAAAAGCACCTAATTAACACGGCTCACACTTATGAGTTTCGTAAGGGTCATTTCTTTCTTGAATAACAAAATGTAAACTTAACCAGCATTGTGCGCATGTCATGGTATTACTTTATTTACTAAATTTGGTATAGATTGTTTAGCAGTATAGTGTTTGTTGTCCCGTTTTAAAACCACTTCCGCCTAAACGTAAATAATAGCAAAGCCGCCATTCAATAATTGCCGATAAAAAAAACCATTGTTCAATGCGTGTACATTTATACTCGCACAGGTAATCATGTCCAATAGTTACATTTATATATATCGATTGTATTTTGCAATTGATCTGTTAGGATGCAATACTGTAATTGTCTTTTATATTGTTTTTCACTGTACTTATTATTTATGTATGTCTATTTACATAACATGAGACTTGATGGTCTTTGAGGAATTGTATGATTACATTAGAACCTTGTTGCGTTGTTGATCCGCACCCCAGAACCCCTCATGCTCAGATAGCCGTGCTAGCCAGCACGATCACACGCAAATGACACTAAACAACAGTTTTGCACATAAAAACTCGTCCCATATAAAATATGAACTCATATGGAAATTGCCTTACTTAAAATAAACGATCACAACATATTTCTGGGCTATGGAACCTTAATAAAAATTAGCAGGACGAACGCTTTCCATTTTTAAGTCCGAGTAACTGTTTTAGTACGTTCAAGACATCACGACCGATATCTCTGTAGACAAAATCAATATACATGTGAACAATAAATGATGCGTACATTTTGCCACTATTTCCGATATAATTTTTAATCGTTATATATCCCAAAGCAATTGTCTCTGTATGTCCTTCGTTTAACTTCCGCAGAGAGTTAAAAGTGTGGTCGGCAAAATGCTTTTACTGAGGTAACCTGTTCTTTATCATGGTAAGTAAATCGTTGAAATACTTGAATTAACTATTGTGAATTATTTCCAACGCACCGTATAGTAAAACATATTCCGATTTTTTCAATAGTCGTAAGTTAAGTTTCAACGTGTATCGTAACGTAAAACTACGAGGAAATTGAAAAAAAAAATATATGGTGGATCATACGTGTTACAGTGTCCAGCGTATTCGACATGTTGAAAACGGTTTAAACACTATTTTAGCAACCCATTTTATATATCATTAAGATGCACAAACACATGATAAAGGGTATTTATTTTCTATTTTTCCACATTTCCGTATCTTTAATTAACAAAAACAA
>VMBQ01000915.1:121907-219700 GCA_007657795.1 Dreissena rostriformis | reverse complement strand
CAGCCCGCCCGCATTCGCCAATCTAATAACCAGTTTTTTCCTTCGGGAAACCTGGTTAAATATTATTGTTATTTCACAACCAAGAAAACAATGTTGCGATTGTGTCGTAACTATTGTTTGATGTATTGTACCGATTTTATAATACCTAATGAATAAAGCTCTGTATATACATGCTTCATTTCAGCATATTTTATTATGCTTCATTTGGTATTTGAGTGTTATGTGTAACTTTATGTTCTTCACTTTTACACAAGCTTTAAACCACATGACAGCCAATTGATTAACTTTTATTTGATGCAGCCATTACAAGGTCAAACTCAAGGTTCCTTATTGGTGCATGTGAGATTGGTTTGTGGTCACAATACCAGACTTTCATCGATGTTCAAATTCAACAGTCTCTAGATTACAGTTAAACTTTATAAAAGCGCCATGAATTTTTATGTGAATTGAAACAAAGCAAATGTAACTTGTGCGCATGGGGACAATAGATACCCAGAATAATGTACACAAAACAAAAGTTTTTTTCAAGTTGACAGTTATATTTTCGAAACGTTTTTCATAAAGGCCAAAAAATATTTATTTTTTCTTTTTATGAGAATTAAAATACATGATCAGCATTTTTGTTAAACTGTAAGTTAGACTTCAAACATTGAAAACAAAACAGTAACTTTTGAAGAGTTCACTATTTATGTTAAGTACAAATTACAATTGTCATGTTATGTACAAAAACAAACACAGTAATCACCACAGCAGCAGCAACTCTTGTCCATATAAGCGGACTCACAGAGCCTTTGATAACCTTTGTTGTAAGAGTCCATATGGGTAATGCCACTACCGTTACATGCCACTGATAATTGTGTAGAGAGGGATTGGATGTTTTTTATAATACTATAATTACAGCTCATTGGGTCATTGTCGCCGTGAAATGGCTCACAAGTCACCCGGTGATGACAAGAAGCCGATTCAGTTATGTCACCCTGGGATGACTTCAAGCTGATTCATGTCACCCTAGGGTGACTTCAAGCCGTTTCATGTCACCCCAGGGTGACAAGAATCGGCTTCTAGTCAACCCCGGGTGACTTGTGGGCCATTTCAGGTCGACAATGACCCAATGTGCATAATTACATGATATTAACATTGAATATCATCTTTTTAATGATGGAAATTATGGATGTTATTTTATTGTATGTTATGTAAATAAATATATTCAAATACTTAGTATGTTAAAAGTGAAAAATTGTGCTTCTATGGATTGGTCAATATAATTGAAATAAAGTGTGTTCCTTGAATGTTAATATTGTCAATGTTTTGAAAAAATGTTTTTATAGGAGGGTTTGGCGTGACGTCACAAGAGGGGTTTTCCGTTACTAAAAATAGATTGGCCATCACACCTCTCAATCACGGCCGTAAACTTACATTGTATCAGAGTAAGGTGGTCGGAAGACCAAATACTGACAATTTCACAAAACTATAAATAGGCCGTATTCTTTCTTAAAGTAAGACTTCAATAAATAATATTTTTTTAAATAATAAAACATTTAATAATATGTTTATAATTATAAGTGGTGTGGATTCGAAAGTGTAATTTTTCATCACCGATCGAAATTTGGTGCAAGAGGTGCATTGAATCAATTATAAAACAAAACCCTAAAAAAGCGCAATATTATATAACATTACAATCTTTAAATGTAGTTTTAATTTTCTTTAACATTGAATTTATTTTCGTTTCATTTACATCGAATAAAAATATTAATAAATTTTAGCATATAAATGGAAAAAAAACAGCATAATTTGCGAATTGAACTGTCTTTGCATGTACATGTATATTGAAATCTCTTTACCAGTGATAATGAGTGACTAAAATCTAGCATTCTATGATACCGTAAATCTATACATTTCATTTATTTTACGCAAGTATTTTATATCCCTATTGTGATCAAACGTGATTGCTTGTTTTCATGATGATGTTTCGAACATTGCAGTAACGTACGATCTTTACACGTAATAGCGGAGGTTACATTTGCCGGTACCCGTTAAAAACATTAATTGTGTAGCAGTAAATTTGTACAATATTTTAAATTTATAGTTATTAAACACTTTATTATTATGTTTAAACTGGCTAATATATACTATGTAGTTCCTGTTAATTCATTTCGGACAGATGTCTATTTTTTTTTAAATATGTTAAAATATTTTTTTGAAGCAACTGTTACGTATTTGGTTTTAAAATTTGGCTTAAAAGTTAAATGTCTGCTCAATATCATAAATTGTGTTTAATGACCAGCCACATGTGGTTTATTTAGGGACCTATACAAGTATAGGTCCCTGAATTTATGACACCCTGTTTTCTTAGTAATTGTCTGGACAGTATCCGATCAAATCGAAATAATCGGTTTGTGATGAACAAACGAGCAATTAAACACTGGGTTATAAATGTTTTAACAAAGAGTGCCAACATTGGTGTTAAATTTAAATAAAAACAATGACATTTATCAAGAGGATTTATTTAATCTGTAACAAGGTAAGTTTTTACAGACATATAAAGGTTCAAATCAGTTACTATATGTTCACTAGATAAAATCAATCTATTTGTTGTTGGTTTTCGTCCTTATTTGTGTTCGTTCTAATGTAAAAATACTGAGCTCAGGCCAGGGATTGAACCCACCACCTCCAGAATGGTAGTCAGCCACTCTTACTGCGTCGCTAAAGAGCTAGCCCAACAGCAAGGCTGTTGGAAGTGACCTTAAATCACTACAGTTAATTGAATTCAATTTATTCTGCAAGAATTTCCATTTCTGAGTATGTTTTGTTCTTAAAAATGGTCGCGAAGATGTGCCAAGTAGAGATTGTTATGGTAACATTATCACAATGCGGTTCATCAAATGCAAACAATAGCGAAATGGCCGCTGTTTTGATGGCCAAAATGTGCGCTTGTGCAAACGTGACGTCATTATCTGAATCCCCAAAACCTCCTACATTTTTATGTTTTCACAATCAATAGAATAATAAATCTCACTATTAAATTAATTGAAATGCATTAAAAACATACATGTATCCTGAATTAATAATCTTGAAATACAACATTTTTTTTCATTGCACAGAGTTGACAATCAATGTCAATCATGCAGCAAAGGTGCGAAAGTTTCCCCAATAGGAATGGATGCACACCGAAACTTTAATAATCACACCTATGCGGCTATATATTACTACTGGGACGAAACAGCTACCCCTTTTCAACACACACATGAGTGGCACGAAACGGCAGTGGTACGAAACGTCCCTTAACCGCCATGATTATTATGCACCCCTTCATAAACAAAGTTTTCCACAGCTGATCAGTGCGCATCCATAAAATAGTTCTTATTTAATGCTCTGAGCTTTTATGAGTACATTCGTACCGCTCACAGTTCTTATTGCTAAAATCGAATTCAGTAAAAATAGTATGTCTCACGTATGTCTATCAAATCGAGTTCAATCAACCTAATACATTGTTACAAACACAATACCTGTTACAATCGACATCAATTTGCGTGTTGTTTGTTGATTAATGCTCAAAACATAAAATTGATAAAAAAAAACGTAATCATACCGAAAGCCGAACTTTTAAATTAACGACTCGATCAATCGTACGGAGGTTCCGGATATAGTCGGTGTATTACGATTGGTTGATAAGACACGAGATAAATCTCGCGGATGATTGCGGAGCTAGCCGATAGCGTATTTTCGAATTCGGAATATTCGATCAATCTGAACGCATCGGACAGTGGGCTACACCACACCGTCGCCGACGATCGCCGTTATGGCGGAATTGTCCGAGGGATCCCGATTGAATATTCGATTTGTCATGCCGCAATGAGTTATGGGTAACTGGCATATAGCAAAATCGTACACATTTCAATGAACCGTTGATGTGTTTGAAACTTTGGATTAATATCATTATTATGCGATCACATCGTATCACGTAAGTTGTTTTAAATGGCGTATTAGTGATATATTTACGATATGTTTGTGGTTATTTATGCCAGAAAATAGTTGATGTTGCTAATTTTAACGATCAATTAGCGCCCGGAATCTAGGCGGTAAAATTTCCATTAAGAATCGTGTACTCAATTGCACTCCCAGCGACCCAGAGGGTCAATATAGCTGGGAGTTGGATTATTGCAACTAATCCATAAAAAGACGTTGTTCATGACAAATTGAGGAAAGCAATGAATAAACTTCAAGAACACGTTACATTTTCCTGAATTGCAACCAACGGACGTTATCCTTTGCATGCACCATTAAAAACACGACGATGTGTCAACACATGTGTTTATGTTGGAAACAATATATTCAATATCGTTATCGACTTAGGCTACATCACACTAAGTCCATGTCACGGCCAACGAAACTCTCTACATGTAGATTGTCTTGGTGTGAGATCTGCAACCCGAAAAGATCATCATACAATATTTTACGATAGTATGTTTTCATTCCACATTTTGATTGATATTACAAGCCGAATATTATAATGTCCGTAATTTAATTGATACTTTAAAAAAAAAAAGCATATGACACATTATTTATAGAAATGGGAAGACACCGGAACATTATCAGAGATCATCGCACATGTGTATTATGTAATTTAAATGATATCGAGGACGAATACCACTTTGTTCTAAAATGGCTCTATTATGCTGATGTTAGGAAGGTCATTAATTCCGAAGTATTATAGATCCAGTCCAAATATTTTCAAGTTTATTGAATTACGTAATAGATACAATGAAACAGTGTTAAGAAAACGTGTAGAGTTTAAAATGCTTTAAATACGAGAACATATGTTGTTTATGTAGTCTAAAATAGTTTCCTCTAAAACAATTTAGGTACATAATAATAAACAAATTGTTGCAATTATAAAACAGTGTTTAACATTATGTGGTCACTATGCATTTACCATTTATCTCATCTTAATAGATAAGGCCAGTTTTATGTTTTTATTGTTAAACATGCGCTTTCTATGAAAATGTTAACATAATTATAGAAAAAGTGTATATGTAGCACTCAACTATGTAACGATATTAAGTCAAAGTCTTAAAATCTTTTTTTTTAATCAGTCATTTAAACTTAAATCAATTTAATTTCAAATTACCGGTTTACATCGATGCTTTGCTTTACAAACTTTAACCCTTTTCATTGAGTCAATAAAACAAACTAAATATATTATATACAATATAAAATATAGAAAATACTAGAAATGGCGCGGCAGAGGCCGACGCGTATCCCCACACCGAATGTTTGACCTAGGTGTGCCCCAGGGTTGGTAATGGGGCCATGCATAGTCGAGATTGACCGTATTGTCATAGAGAAGTTCAGTATCAATTAGAAGTGAATTGGTGTAGAAATGAAGAAGTTATAGTAAAGGCAATTTTGGGTGGGTGTGACCTNAATATAATATAATATAATATAATATAATATAATATAATATAATATAATATAATATAATATAATATAATATAATATAATATAATATAATATAATATAATATAATATAATATAATATAATATAATATAATATAATATAATATAATATAATATAATATAATATAATATAATATAATATAATATAATATAATATAATATAATATAATATAATATAATATAATATAATATAATATAATATAATATAATATAATATAATATAATATAATATAATATAATATAATATAATATAATATAATATAATATAATATAATATAATATAATATAATATAATATAATATAATATAATATAATATAATATAATATAATATAATATAATATAATATAATATAATATAATATAATATAATATAATATAATATAATATAATATAATATAATATAATATAATATAATATAATATAATATAATATAATATAATATAATATAATATAATATAATATAATATAATATAATATAATATAATATAATATAATATAATATAATATAATATAATATAATATAATATAATATAATATAATATAATATAATATAATATAATATAATATAATATAATATAATATAATATAATATAATATAATATAATATAATATAATATAATATAATATAATATAATATAATATAATATAATATAATATAATATAATATAATATAATATAATATAATATAATATAATATAATATAATATAATATAATATAATATAATATAATATAATATAATATAATATAATATAATATAATATAATATAATATAATATAATATAATATAATATAATATAATATAATATAATATAATATAATATAATATAATATAATATAATATAATATAATATAATATAATATAATATAATATAATATAATATAATATAATATAATATAATATAATATAATATAATATAATATAATATAATATAATATAATATAATATAATATAATATAATATAATATAATATAATATAATATAATATAATATAATATAATATAATATAATATAATATAATATAATATAATATAATATAATATAATATAATATAATATAATATAATATAATATAATATAATATAATATAATATAATATAATATAATATAATATAATATAATATAATATAATATAATATAATATAATATAATATAATATAATATAATATAATATAATATAATATAATATAATATAATATAATATAATATAATATAATATAATATAATATAATATAATATAATATAATATAATATAATATAATATAATATAATATAATATAATATAATATAATATAATATAATATAATATAATATAATATAATATAATATAATATAATATAATATAATATAATATAATATAATATAATATAATATAATATAATATAATATAATATAATATAATATAATATAATATAATATAATATAATATAATATAATATAATATAATATAATATAATATAATATAATATAATATAATATAATATAATATAATATAATATAATATAATATAATATAATATAATATAATATAATATAATATAATATAATATAATATAATATAATATAATATAATATAATATAATATAATATAATATAATATAATATAATGTAATAATATATAATAATATATAATATGTATAGTTCAAAATGTTGTTAATGTGACAGGATAAATGGAATAATAGGTTGGTTGGATGGAGAGTGGTTATCTGGCTCGTCGGAGGATCTTATCGCCTTCGGCTCACCCGATAAATTCCTCCGACTTGCAAGATAACCACTCTCCATACACGTCACCAACCTATTATTCTCTATGTATTAAATATATAAAACTAGAACGCGCACATCAAGATGAAGTACCGCCGCCATGATTGTGAAACCAGAGAACAGCTTGCAGAAATAGTAGTAGTCTTCCGTAGGTAACATGGCTGTATCTTATCCACAGTGGTCCTGGCGCGCTTGGAAGGAGTTCTTTGGACAACATTTCAAGTCCGTAATCGGCATAAGGTAATTATTTAACATGTCAAAACAGATCAATGGTTTAAGATAAATAGAGACATATATTAATTTTAAAGAAAACGTAGCGTTTCACTTGCACATTTGATCTATCGTAAACAGTAAACGCATTCTTGTCTCATTCCAGAAAAATCCAGTACTTCAGGTTTGAGGAAGACAAACCAGATGTCGTCACTGTCAAAACAGTGGCTGGTGCAAAGGAGACAAAAATATACATTCTAATAAATAAAGACATTCGCTTTGAATCTCAAGAGATTCCACGGGTTTCTGCAGACGGGTGGTTTGAGTGCAGCAAGGAAGACCTACTTCGAGAAGACTCTGCGACCTTTTGTGCGGAATGCGAGTAAAAAGCCTACTTAATGTCGATTTTGACTTTAAAAGTATTAAATTGAAAATACGGTTAAATCAGTTCATAGTGTAGTTGACTTGGAACATTTCGCAGCTCTTTTGTTTGTTAATATGTTAAAATGGTACTTGTGTGTGTGTGTATTGATAACAAATGGTTATCACCTGTTATGGATTGTAACGTATAAGATATAGTCATTTAATCAGTAGTCGATGTGCCAAGAAGCGAATCTTTTATGAATAACGTAGTTTAGATCATCGTCGCTGGGGAATTTTACGGCGTCGCTTTGCAAATACGTTTACAACGTATTTTATAAAAGTTCATATCAATATCAATATTGAACGCATTAACAGAGAAGACATATCGTTTTATTCAGAAATCATTGAACTACTCGAAAAAGTATAAAACCCCAAATCGAAATGTTTTACCATAAGGTGCATTTTCTCACGTCGCTTCCCGTATATATTAGACTTCAACATAATAATTGTATGTATTTACATATGAAATTAAAAAATGGAATAAAAATGCTTACTTTAAAAAAAGTTTTGAACGTTTTAAAACACCTGGGGCAAATGTCCTAGCGTGCACTTTTTTGAAGGGGCTTTTGTCCTAGACGGCTAATGTCCGTACCCCGAATTGAACGCATGTTTAACTCCTGTAAGTTTAGGGACTAACATGTTTTACAAACATCTGTTGCTTGTGGTTTGTATGTATAAAGGGCACTTACAATTTTGATATTTGTGTATGTCAAATGTCAAGGTCACAGGTGTCATTATATATTTAAACACACTGACAGAACTATAGACAATCCCATAAATTGATAAAGCCCGGATTATCGCCCCTGAATACTTGCATGCGCCGATATGGCGGTACTGAAGAACAAAACAAGGACCTATATATGTTTGTATAGGTCCCTGAGCAAAACAAGGAATCGAAACGATTTTATTGAATATATTTGAAGATTTAAATAGTTTCTGTTATCGATCTGATAATCACATACTAGTTCGTGTGTTTATTTTTATCAGTTATTAGGTAATTAGTAGAAATAAGGTTGATCTGCATTCTTTTAAGAGTAATACAAATCAGCATAAACGGGGACTTATTTGTGTAGGTCCCTGTCATTAATAATGTGTCATTTAACATGTTATTTAAAGGTGACGCGTGATATCTTATTTTAATTACGGTATCTACACAGGTATTTGCAGACGTGTGGTGTCACTGGCATACCCATAAACGCTTTTAATACACACTTGGAACCTAGCCTCCCATTGAGCGAGTTCGTGCCTTTATCGCTGATGTTTTTCAAGACCTTTATCATGCTGAAATTAATAATCCGTAATTAACGAAGAAAAACATCACTTGTTTTTTCGTGTTTTTATTTTCCCATCGTAAATTTAGCATTTATAACGAAATTATAATAAAGTCATAAGTTTAGGAAATCAAGAGAACACAATTGGAACTATTTAAGTTTATCTAAGGCTCCAGATTTTTCATGTTTAACATTGTTTTCGTTAATTTAGATGTTATTAAGAAAATTTAATAAATGATAAAATCAGTTTAGTAAATATTGAGCACAGCTCAAACCAAGTTTATTTCCGGCTATACATTTTGATGTTACATGTAAAACGTTATATAAATAATAATATATTGAAGTTATAGGCAAAAGCTGAAAAAAAGTATGCCATGTACTGACATCTTACACAGTTTTGCAAATGAATAGCTCCTGTACTTGTTCATTTAAACTCACAACATTATTTCCGGCTAGAGAGTTTTGTATTAGCTTGAAAGTGATTTTTAAATAAAAGATATTACTAAAAACGCTTTAGTTTTAGACTAAACCAGATACATACTTTTAATAAAAAAAAAAGTTTGCCTCGACCTGCAATCTAAGAGACTTTCGCTAATAAATATCTCCGGACCAATTTAAGAATCACAAACTTCATTTCGGCTATAGATTTTTATATTACCTTTAAAATGACACTTACAAGGGAAATATTAATAACGAAATGGCAAATGTTTAGACAAACAAAGATATGTACTATTCAAAACAAAAGTCTGTCTCGGCCTTTAATCTTACAATAAAATATCTCCGGAACTAAAGAAGTACGGCATTTAATAAGAAATAGCACAGACTTTAACAAAGGCAGATATCTACTTTTAAATAAAATTGTCTTAATTAACTATTGTCCTCACGACATTACTGATGTTCGTGGCAGCAATGGCCACAATACAGGATTGAATCATGACTAAATCATGTGGAAGTTTGGAGAGCAACAGATGCACACGGCTGACATAAATTACTTTAAAGAATTAGAACATGCGGATTGGATCACGAATAAACCATGCGAAATATCGGTGAACAGGAGGTTCAAACGGTTGACATACATGAACATTCATTATTTATAGAACTAGAACATACACTTAAACTGAGCAGTAACCAACGTTACAAATGTATTGATGAAGTCTTGGTACATAGGGTTAAAAATGTTACAATTATCTAGCCTAAGGTTCATTGTGTGTTCTTGAGGATTTTGTTCACAACTCGCGTATTTGCGAGTTCAAATTGAGTCTAAAAGAACAGACACTGATTAAATACCGTTCAGTTAATGGGAAATAATAGGATAAAATATATTAAACAATTAAGACTTTGTTACGTTAAAACCAAATATAAATTTCGTATGTTTCTGTGTTTTTGTAAAAACAAAAACACTATTTGAGAAACACGAAATACCTACATATTCTAGTTAATTGCAATAAATGTATAATTAGTATGACACAAGTCCGAGAGGCATTTTTAAATTATGATCAGGCCACGAATGTTGTCTGTTAAAATGGGTAAGAACGACGGTCATTTGTTTAACATTTAATGCAGCACACTCTAACAAGTTACTCCCCACTAAGATACGGATGTTCAATATCAGAAATCTTCAAAATATCACGGCAATTTTTGCATATTTAAAAGTATTTATACATTGAATCCACGGCCCCAATCATCGACAGCTTCATTCGCACATGATAGCAATGTTGTTGTATTGTTTTACACATTTATTATGTAGATTTTTTTTTTTCTGATAAATGTGTTTTAAAACCGATAGACTGTTTGCCAAACGTGCATAATTTACGTCACGCTGATCACACCATTGTCCTGTATCAATAATTATTCCACTGCGACTAAATGAGAATCGATTAAACCTTAATCAAGCTAAGTATTCTCTAGAGTCAAACTCAAATCGACCGAGAGTTATCAATAAGAATAACTTCCTAAATAAAATGCATAAGTGTCATTACACTAAGTTATAATGAATCAGGTGAAGCGTGTTTATGTATTCGAAAATAATCTACTGAAAAATTGTGCGAGACCCAAACTTTAATCGGCCATCAGTTCTGAAATATGACTTGTCGAGAATATTCATATATTTATGTAATGAGGCATATAATATAGACCCTGTCTGGTATATATACGGGTACATTAAATCCAGCGTAGTGATATGGCTACTTCTTTGCCTTCCTGTTTTAAGTAATACTATTGACATTCATGAACAGCTGACAGACAACAAACCATTTTAGAAAAAAATGGTTTTTATTAAAAGTTATCAGCACATCTGAAATTCATATTTGGAGTATATTGTTTATGGAAACACAAACAGTAGTTTCAGTATAAGGACATACAAAATTGAGTCTAAGTAAAGCCTCACAATTATTGTGTTGAAAACTATAAACCAGGAGCTGTGTATAGTTACAAGTAAGTTGTAGCAAAGTTAGTGGCGTTATCAATGTTTGAATAGAATATTGTAGAGCAATGCAAATTGTAAACAGAATAAAGACCATGTTATCTGTTAATTTCCAAATCATTCATTATCGAAAGAGCTGTAGCTTTTACAAACTAAAGCAAGACATTCTACCGATTTTGTATTGTGAAAGAAATAACAACCCTTAAATAAAATAATATTTTATTCATATTATGTACAGTACGTTATAATCTCGTTAAAGATAACAACTTTTCTGATAACGCCCACACGTTCTTAAGATGCACAGCGTCCTTTGTCTATATAACCTCGTATAAAATCTACAAGCAGGTCATTCGTTCGGTAGCATTTCGCTGAATTGAAGTTTATACTTGCGATGTTCCAACTAGTAAGATGCGCCATGTCACATGTGCATTCAATATACGTTTCCGACAAACCAATGTAGTGAAGTGACGCTTTAGTTGTAACTGCTTGGGGTATTTGGCTTAGACGAGTTCGGGCTAAACCGAGGAACTCGAGGTTGGAGTTGTCATTAAATGCATTGTTTGTTATAAACCGTATCGGATTTGAATTTAGGTACAGATGTTGTAGCGTATGTAATCCCATTAAATCGGTATCATGGATATATTCAATTTCGTTATATTGTAAATCCAATACGAATAAAATCTTGAAATTAAATAACCCTGTTGGAATGCGCGTAAAAAGTTCGTAATTCATAGATAGATGAGAAAATGTGTTGTCGGTTCCGATGTCATCAACGTCCATATAACGCATGCCGTTGTTTACTGCCATAATCTGTACAACCTGAAACATTTTCGTGAAAGATGGAAAGAAGTCCATCCTATTTGATATAAATTTTAACAGACTTGGTGTAAGAGGTCCATTATGGCACTGTTCAAATATATTTGAGCCGGTAATGTTAAAATTGTAATTATGAGAAAGTTCAAGTGTGTTCAACTTTTTCAAGTCACAAAACGCGGTTGACAGTTTTCGCAACAAAGAGTGGTCAATTGTCAGTGTTCTGATATTGGTCAATCCGTGGAATGCAGTCGTGCTCAACTCTTTAAATGGTATATTTTGGATGTATAAAGACTCAAGCTCTCGCAATACACGAAGTTCTGTTGGCCAATATTGCATTGAAGTCATATCAAAATCAAATCTCGTTAACGTTTGTCCAAGTTTTGCAAGCACGTGTGGATCTATGCTATGTAGAGGGTTATCTAGTATTTCAAGTGTACTCAAATTGTACAGTTCTCCAATCCCGAACGGCAATGTGGTGAATCGATTATTGGACAAGCTAAGGTGCGCTATATTTCCTTCAATGCCGCGAAATGCAGTATCGCCGAGGTAGGAAATATCATTGTAATCCAGTGACAGCGTAATGCTGGTGCAGTTTAGTGACTGAAAAATGGAAAATGCGTCATCCTCCACACGTGTAATCTGATTGTAATTGACCTCGATCAGGAAGCTGCTGCATGATCCATGGCTTAGATGACTTCCATTGAATGTTGGCACCTGACTGAGACCGCGATTTGTGCACGTGACACTGTCATTTGTATACTGGCAAGGTGCAGTGTTGGTGTCCAACAGAAAACCTTCGGTGTTTTGTATAGATGTCGATGTCAGTGCAAGCAGTCCAAAAGACTGAAAGTGAAAGCACAGTGTAAGTTTTATATTTGGTAGCAAGAAAGTTTATAGCATAGAGCTTCTCGTACCTAAATCAGAGTTACAGAATAATGACTGTAGAAATGATGTCAATGCCAATCTTCCGCATACATTTGTGCAAAACCAGGCTGTTATTCGAGCTCACGATCATGGGCATGATGCAGCTTATCCGGACATTAGCTTAATGATGTTATTTAACAGTTTATATTCACAATGTGGAACCAGAATGTCAGTCCGATTCGGGACTATTCAACAAATAGTGCTAACGCCATCATGGTTTCAATCCTTCGTATTCCTACGCGAATTGATCAATTTATTTTTAAAATTAGAATAAAAATATGTTCAATTCAATTTTTTGATAACATCTAGAAAATACATCTGTGCAGTTGAAATGCTAGCTACACATCGATATATGACAATTCTTCGTCAAAGTCTGGGCTTCTTATTGTATATTTTGTACGAGTAGATTTACAATGGTAATTTTGTTCTATGTCTCTTTAAAGATCAGATAGTAGCATGTTTTAACTAGAAATGGCGCGGCAAATGCCGACGCGAATTCCTACGCCGCCCGTGTTGACATAAGAGATGTTCAGTATTAAAGTGACGTAACGTTAATTGGTGAATAAATGAAGAAGTTATGTTAGAACAAATTTTGGGCCCAACCCCAACCCCCATTCTCCTCTATCTCCTCTTACACTATTAGCACTAGAACCTTTAAACATACAGCCATGGTAGCTATGAGCATATGTGCGACGGTGCACTATTTGGAATTTTGATCTGACCCCTGGGTCAAAAGTTATTATCATGTGCGTCGCATTTTGTTAGTAAAATGAGTTTTTTACCCATTTTAACCATTTATTTACCAATAACATTTTCCCATGGGTCAGATCAAAATTCCGTCACCGTCACCGTCGCACATATGCTCATAGCTACCATGTGTGTAAGTTTCAAGGTTCTAGTGCAAATAGTGTAGGAGGAAATATGATCCGATCAAAAAAAAGAGGAGATCAATACAATATACCTATGTTTTTAAAAGCGTGGGGATAATAAATGCTGGTGTCTATATGTCGACAATATTTACCTTTTTAATTACAAGCAATTAATATTGGTTCTCCGGTTAGGAGCTTTTTGAGAAAATATAAACATCAATATACACCCTGATTACAAGCAATTTCTAACAAGTCCTTACTCACCACAAAATACGTCCACCGCATTTTTTAAGCAAACTTCGGAACAATGTTGCGCATAGAGCAGGCGAAGTCTTATCCGAGTCTTAACAGACAATGTCGGTGGCAGGACGTGTTTGTCAGTTCGTATGATAAGTGAACTTATAAATATGTCCAGTTGGCTTCTTATCTATTGAAATAATAGAACTAGACCTTCGTAGTGACGTCGATGTTTAGGCATTTAAGGACACATATTAGAACCATTGCATGTACCAACGTTATCGCCGCTCCTCAATAAAACGTGACCAAATGAAAGGCACGAAAGGACTATAATGAAACCCTGGCCTCTTTAACAAAGTCCGGCCGCATTGAGGTTAAGAAAATAAAACTCAATTAAGGCGATAAAAATACTACGTGGAAAAAAAAATATTAAAAAACATATCACCTAAAAAATGAAATTGTAAGTTATGTCACGCGTGCATTTGATATTCGAACAATCTAAATTCATAATTCATAATGATCGTATATCTTTTTAAGAAAAGTGCAAGAAAACACACACAAACCAGGATCGTTTGCATTTTGCAGTGTTAAAGCGCATTTGTTTTCTCGAAAAATCATATTGCTTAAAGTCTGTACAGTGATTACAAGACGCGCAGCTAGATTGTTTTAATGAATATACATCGCTGTTTTTTTTTTTAAGAATGTCGACGAAAATATATCGCTTAAAGCAGATGCTACAATCTTGTTTTCCGGAAAAGTCGTCTGTAATTTGTTTATCACTTGTTCTGATTGTATTACTGGTTCGCAGTATATCATATTTGGTGATTGCATTCTGTTGTCAATTAATTAAATAAATAATAAAAAGCTGCTGGTAATATGACCAGTTTCATTGGCCATGTGTATTTGTTTGGCCTTGCAGCCAGTGAAAGCACATTTAATTGCACACACTTGTTTCTAATGGGGTCCTCTGTTTTTGCTGTCACAGCAGACTGAGAAGAACGCATTATGATACAAAGAATCCTGATGCAATATCTTTGCGCGTGACAAAGAGGTCCTGCCTTGTCCAAATGATTAAATACAAATCAGGTGATTTATAGATGGTTTGCATTGTACCAGGATGAAATTGTTTAACAAAGCATTTAATCCTAGAAAGAGTTCGTATCCGTTTTTTACAATTATATGGCACATAAGTTTAAAATAAAATATCAGATAATTTTTTTTTATTATCTTGGGATGATCAAATGATGACTGACGCTCTCACAACACGAGAATCGTAATACAAATACAAAATAGATCTGCAAATTCACATAATAAACAATAACCTTTAAAATTCTTCTTAATTAACAGTTTTAATAAAATTTGTGAAGCATCGCAACACCCTTATCCCAAAACCGCGCATCATATTGTACTGTATATTTACCCTGAAGCAAGCATGGCGGGTTACCACGGTGAGAAATTTCAATGATGCCGAGTTTGACTGTATATTCGTATCTTATCGTAAACCCTTAGACAGTCATGGAAGGTAACCAATGTGGGGAATTTCAGTGATGCCGAGTTGAAGGATGCTGGCTAAGTATGCTTTATCTCGTGCTTTATGTAGATGCGGCCTATTCATATGTGTCGGTTACTGGGTCACTGTTCATCACTCGGTACAAAGTGTTTCTTTTTATTTGTCAAGTTCACATTAAAATTGACAATATGATTTCAGAGTTGATCACTTTAATTGTATAAAATTCTGCAGTAGCGTGATGTTTTCTGTTCAGCATCGCATTGCAATCTATGTCCATCAAAATCTAATCAAACATTAATATACTATGTTTATTTAGTTTAAACTGGCATTACGTTAGACAAATTTAGGGTTTAGCGATTTCTTGCACAGTGTCATTATAAACGGTGCATAATGATAATTTTTTTAACAATAGTAGAACGCAGAGTTACTGAATTATGAATCTAATTTAAATGTTTTTAAAGCAATAAAGGAGATTTTTGTTTCTGAACATTCGAAAAGAACTGAACAATACGGTCACATTTAATCGATTTAATTACAATCCCCAATATTCAAATTAAAATATTAAAAATATGCATCATATACATAGTATGCAATCACTAAATCGCGTGCTTAGTATTCTTATTATATTCAGCGAGCTAGGGAGCTAGGGAAGTCGAGCTATGTACACCACAATTTCAACAGAAATTCTTAACCGTTTATAAGAAGCGACCTTGGTCGATATAATCTTTAATAAACACTTCAAGCAATTCATCCGTTCGGAAGCATTTCGACAAGTTGAAGTCAATGTTTTAGACATTTCAGCTTTTCATATGTCCCATGTCACACGTACATTCAATATTTGAGCAATTCAAAGCAAGCCAATTCAATGATGACAGAGTTGTAAGCGCTTTCCGATATTTCGGTCAGAAATGTGCCTTCTAAATTGATAACCGATAATTGGGTGCAATCTTTGAAGGCGTGGCTTGTGATAAAGCGAATGGGATTTTCATCTAGAAAAAGTCTTTGCAAGTGTGACATACCCTCCAAATCTTTGTCATAAATATACGATATTATGTTGTTACTAAGTCTCAAATCTCTCAATATCTTGAAAACAAATTGTCCAATAGGAATACGAGTGAAACGGTTGCATTTGAGAGCCACAACTGCGTATTGTTTTCATGATGCCAGTAACGTATATCTATATATTGCATGTTATTGTTTTGAACATCCATCCCCATTGACATTGTGTTTGGAATAAAGTCAACATTATTTTCCATGAATATCAGAAATCGCAGATTTTAAGCGTAACCATTACAGCCTCAAAATAGGCTTGATCCGCTGTCGTTGAAATTGAAGTTGTGCGTCAAAGTCAGTGTGTCTAAGTTTTTAAATTCACAAAACGCTGAAGACATTTTGCTTAATCGCGAATGATCAATTGTCAGTTGCCATACATTGCTGAGTTCATGGAAGGCGGATGATCCCAGGTGTTCAAACGGTATATTAGTGATGTGAAGGTTCCGTAGCTCTCGAAGGAAATGAAACTCATTTGGCCAATGCTGCATATAAGGCATGTCAATAAAGAATTCATTCAAGGTGCGTCCCAGTTTTGACATTGTATCAGGATTCAATGTAAGCAATTTATTATCTAGCATTACGATACTGTTCAACCTGTGCAATATGCCTATCCCAAATGGGATTGTGTCCAGAGCATAACCCGTAACGTTGAGGTGCGCTATATTTCCTTCGAGTCCTCGAAACGCAAAATCGCTAATATAGGAAATAGTATTGGCCGCCAATGAAAGCGACATATTCGAGCAGTTATGGAATGGAAAGAATGCGTCATCCTCAACACGCGTGATGGCATAGTTGCTGACATCAATTGTGAACGAGAAGCCACATGGTACACGAGAGGCATTGACCTCAGGGACCTTAGTAAGACCACATGACGTGCTCGTGACGCCACTACTGGCCTACTGACACGGTTCCACTTGGTTGTTGTCCAAAAGGAAGCTTTCGACATCTGATAATGCAGTGGCCAGAAAAATGAGCATCGGAGACTGAACAGAACAATAATAACAAGCGTAAACAAATTACATTTTGTTAATTCAATAGTATTTGGTTGGAATTTCCAACGTGATTATACACATTTATGACTTAATTACGTAACTTTGTTTAACACTGTGTTCATGTACACGTAAACGTTCGGATTTGTGAATCAGCCCTCGCGACCTGTTTTTTTACCCCGATGACCCCGCAACTTACGCAATTTTAGCTCGTATTATATAAATATTAAAGACCGCATGCATTTTTTAATTGCAGACAAATGCGATTCAATCTTATGTATTTATAAGAAAGGTATACCGCTCTAAGGCCAACAATTGAACTTATATAACATCAATGGTGTTGGAATCATGTTACATGTTTTGTTTCAGTTTAGTCGACAAGTTTATTGTACACTGGATGTCATTTGGCAAATGAAAGTCAATATTTTCGCGTTTCTCGCAAAACACTGGCGTTATTTTTCATCGGTTTGTGTTCATCACTATGAAAAACGAGTCACATGGGCGAATTATCCAATCAGAATGCAGTGTTTACGAAAAACTGCAAATAAGTTGTTTTAATTTCTTAAAATCAATTCAAAATAAAATAGAATATATTTTGCTATGTCCATGCTTTATTATGTCATTTTTTTTTTCATAAGTGAAAATAGAAACATCTGTAAATAATTTATATAAAAATAATGTTGAGGTATTGATATATAACGTAAACTTTAAAGACATAATATGCATGTTAAAGACGAATAATTAAAATTGTAGACAAATCATACAAATGTTATAGATAAATCATATAAACGTTATAGACGTCATTGCTGAAGCTTTTGTCTTAGACGACTGTTGTAAAACGCTGATACTAAGCTGAGCCGAGAGCATAATCGCAAGTTCGAGTGGAGGCGTCAAATGGAACACTTCAATATCTCTTATCGGAGTTGTCATCATTGCTAGCCGTCCAAAAGACTAAAACGGAAAGCACTTCTGTTCAGTATGTATATAAATGCGATCACACCACTTGTTGGCTACAACTGCCTACCGTGAACTAGATTTGGGTTATAATGACCGTAGAAATTATTTCAAGGACAACCACTTACAAACAGTGTATGCATGACCGGGCTGTGATTCAAACTCACAAAGATTGCCGGAGGCGTACGAATTATGGGAACACGCAATGGTTGAGTGTTTGTGCTCGCGTATGAGCATGTCGCAATTTAACCTCATCATTTATCATACAAATTTAAGATAACTTCCCACAATAGCAGACGATGTTTCTTGTGTAATACACGCTTTAATTAAAGTTAACTTGACAATTGGAGGTCAACTGTTAAATTTGAATTTAATTAAACTTGTCCGAATTCAGCATTTATCATGAACTTTGAAAACCACACTTTTTTAAAAGATATCCGCCATGAGGTGATGACGTGTAGCATAACAATTAAACATTTCCCTGACGAAGAAGAAACGGTTATTCTGAGATGTCACAGGTAACATGTGAGCATAATGCACCTACTGATTGGAATGTCACTTCACAACTCATATCACAATGAACCTGCAACATGTATCCAGGTCCTCAAAGTAGGCTTTAAATGAAAGTGACTCACTCTTAAAAGATTAAATATAAGCATAATACAGCTTTTCCGTGCAAAAAAAATGTAATTTATTAGGCAATTGAACATTATATTTCCATAATGTGGAGCCAGCATGTTGTAATGGGTCTTACCTATTCAACAACTTGGTAAAAAAACCTGGAGGTTTCATTCCTACTCGACACAATTCCAAAGTATTGTGTCTTTTTCAATAAATTATAACATGATTTCAAACATATAGGTGCAGTCTTAATGCGAACTATAGATCACAATGCTCGGATCGGGTTCGGGGCTACTTTCTACATTAATCACTGTGTATTCTGCTCTTTGAATGCAAGAAGATTAGAGTGTAGCATGAATCATATTCGCAGCTGTCAATATATAACGAAACTCTTTTATTTTCTTGTAATAAGCAATCTTTCAGTATTGAATCTTTGAAACGAACTAGTTTTATAAAATGTTAAACCATATATAGTCCTATTGCATGCAACCCCTTATCTGTCCTTATTAATCGCAATATATGCCCATCCCATGTTGCGGGAAATCTTTATCAAACATTGCTAAGAGAATACGTGAAGTTTTCTCAGAGGCTCACACAACAATGCCGTTGGTAAGGCGTGTATGCCAGTACATATGATTCGTGAACTGACAAATAAGTGCAGCCAACTTCTAACATGTTGGAATGATAAAACAAGACCTTGCTTGCTACTCCTAAGATAGGCATATAAAGGCCACATATTAGAAAAATGTATTGTACCGACGTTATCGCCGATCATCAATTCTATGTTATCAAAAAAACAAATCTGACAAACAAATAACATGAAATCTCCCGTCCATCTCTACCAAAGATGTCCGCCACAGAAAGGTCAAGGCCAGTTATATGAAGGCGGTTACAACAACACCCACTTAACAAACTTTTCCTCCAGCAATTTGGGCTACCTTTATAAAAATTGAAACTTTATACATAAAAAGTACGTGTATTACTACGTGGGGTTTTAACCTTTAAATTAGATTCAAAACATTATTGCAGAATTCTATAAATGTTTTATAGACTTATATTTGTGCATGTGCATGTATTAATATTCATTACAATCTGATGTACTGCATGGTTTTAATTGTATATTTATAATTCTAACACGGCACGTGCCAAATGTCATATAAACAAAGAAGACAATCGGCCATGGGTTATTTTGCAATAATTATGGGCGGAGCTTATACATTGAAAGCACGCGCTGTAACTAAACAAAACATGCCGATACATTTTCCACCAGCGTAATAATCCGGTATTTATTAATGAAATCCAGTTGGGCTGTTATTGAGGGCGGAGATCTGATCGATAGAACAGCCGGAAGTTCTTTTAATGGGCGGAACTTCACATAAAATAGTACACAAGAAAAATAAGATACATTGTATAAATCTTTAGAAAAAACCGTGTTAGAATCGAAATAATTCGTGTACGTTATAGTTTGTTGTCGAATAACCCACGGCCGGAAGTTTAGATGCGTGGTTTCAAATCACTCGTGCTTCGCACTCGTGATTTAATCCCTACGCATCTAAACTTCCGGCCGTGGGTTATTCGACAACAAACTTTAACGTACACGAATTATTTCTTAAATACACCTAAGCTGTTTGTTGTCTTTATTTAACGAGTTAAATGTTTTACGCTTGCATTTAAACAAATTAAGATGTTGTTTAGCGGTGCTCGACAATGTATTGTGCGGCGGATAAAAGTTACCAAACTAGCTTGAATGACTCGACAAGGACGCAATATTTGCCAGATTCTCATATCAAGTTGCTATGTTTCTGGTAAGCATATGGGTGCATTCCAAGTAAATGTTTAATGTTTTACTCTACATTAACATATATGTAGTGAAGTCCTTCTCGCCAAATGCATCGTGTATTCATGATCACGGAACAACTTACAATAAGCTTAGTTTAGCGTTCAGGTCAATCCATATTTTACTGTGTACATGTATTTAATTCATGTCTATGCATTCCGAAATAAATATGTTTAAACCAAATGTTTAATGTATTTTGTTCATTATAAAAAGGTAATGTTTTGCAGTATATAACAATAGTAACATTATAAAATATGTGCAAAATGAGTACCGGTTTCTTTAGCATTAAAAATATGAATCCGTATAAGAATTAAATATGGTACTAGAAAATATACTTAAACTTCAATAACATAATTGTAAGAGGTTTTCTACAATGTCGCTTGTCGAGGAGAATGGTTATACTGGTCCAAAATTTTCAATTCATTCTACATTCACTTCCAATACAAAATATAATAACATTTATTTTATTTTATTTTTAATATTCACACTAATGAAGGCATACCATGTTATAATAGCACATATCAGCAGTTTTGCATATCAAAAAATACAATACATACATTTCGTGCTTAGCACAACCATGCGTTATTTTTAGAGTGTACATCGTCCTTTGTCTATGTAGCTTTGAATGAAATCTTCAATAAGTTCATCTGTCTGATAACATTTTGCTTGACCAAAATGGACATTGGTTATGTTCCAACTTTTCAGGGGACTCATTTTGCATGTGCATCCGATATTTAACGCCGATAACTTCAGTGAGTAGAGTGACGATATCAAGGTAACAGCTTCCGGAATTTGGGTAAGTAGAGTGTTGGATAAATCAAGAGTTGCGAGAATGGTGGTGTCTTCGAATGCATTTCTAGTTATAAACCGGATCGGATTTCCTTCAAGTGAAAGCGAGTTCAACATGCGCAAACCCGCTAGATCGGTGTCGTGTATGTATGAAATTTTGTTGTAGCGTAAAATAAGGTAGAGTAAATTTTCAAAAAGATACAAACCGGTTGGAACACGAGTGAAAGAATTGTAAGAGAGTGAAATTCCATAAGTTCCATTGTCGTACGTCAGTGTATCTTTGTCCATAAATTGCATGTTGTTGTTTTCCATGTGTATACCGTATACCGATTCAAACATCGCATGTACGTTTGGAAAGAAATCCACGCTATTATTCATAAATTTTAGATGCCGAATATTCAATTTTTTCAAAGAACAACTATCAAACACATTAATTTCGCTGTTGTGAAAGTAATCATTATTTGTTAATGTCAGTGTATATAAATTCGTCAGTTGGCAAACTGCAGAGGAAACGGTATGCAACTTGCTGTGGTCAATCGTGAGGTATTGCACGTTGGAAAGTCCTTGGAATGCGTCTGTATTTATGTGCTCAAATGGTATGTTTGCGATGTACAGAGTCTCCAACTCACGCAAGAAATACAATTCGACCGGCCAGTGCAGCAGGGAACCCATACTTATGTACAACATTTTTAAGGTGCGTCCAATTTTTGCAAGCACATGTGGATCATATGTTACCAATGGGTTATTTAAAATCTCGAGTTTTCTCAAATTGTGCAGCGTACCCACTGCATTTGGAATTGAGTCGAAATCATTACCCGTTAAGTTTAGGTGTGTTGTATTCCATTCAATTCCTCGAAATGCAAAATCGCTTATGTTGGAAATCGCATTGTTTGCCAATGAAATCGACAAATCCGTGCAGTTCTGGAATATAGCAAATGCATCGTCCTCAACACGCGTGATGGCATTGGCGCTGACATCGATTGTGAACGAGTAGCCGCATGTTCCACGAGATGCATTGAACCTAGGGACCTGAGTAAGACCATGTGACGTGCACGTGACGCCACTGCTGGTGTACTGACAGGGTTCCACTTGGTTGTTGTCCAAAAGGAAGCCGTTAACAGTTGGTGCTGCAGTGGTCAGCATAAGCAGCCGTAGACACTGAACAGAAAAAATAATAACACTAAATAATTAAAGTGTCAGTTCAATAGCATTTGGTTTGAATGTTTATAAAGATTATACCCACGTATGCATTAATTACGGAGAATTGATTACAACTGTGTGCATTTAAACGAAGCTTTCGGATTAGTTAATCCTCACACATGAACTTTTTTCGTGCCGTGATGACCCCACGACGTAGGAAGGAAATTATAGTCTTTATAGTCCATTTACGTACTGCTATTCATTCGCTTTAGTTGCGAATGAGGAGTCCAACACTTGCATATCAGTTGTAACCGGTAAAATGAAGAAAAATACAGTTCAATTTCTAAGGGCCACAATTAACATATAACGTCGCTGGTGTTAGAATCCTGTTTCAGTTTTGGTTTCAGTTTTGCCGACCAGCATATCGTAAACTGTTGAGCCAAACAACTGCGTCATTTGACGTATGAAAGTCAACTTTGTTGCGGTTCTCGCAAAACAGTGGAGATTTTGTAATCTTTCATCGTATTGGTTTCATCGCTGTATGAAAAACGAGTCATATCAGCGGATTATCCAATCACAATTTACGAAAAAAAAAACAACATTTTTTTATAGTTTCTTAAACTCAATGCAATATAAAATAGTAAATATTCGGCTTTATCCATTCCTTCTTATGTCATCTGTTTTTTTTTCGAAAGTGATAATACCTGTGAATATTGTATAGACAAACAATGTAGATATAGACAAACAATTCAGACGATATTGACATAAAACATAAACTTTATAGACAGATAATGAATAAAGTTAAATACAAATATTGAAAGTTATAAATAAATAATGTAAACGTTACAGACAAATCATGTAAACGTTGTAGACAAACAATAGATGCTTGTCAAACAAGTATGCCACCAACTTGCAGCAAAGTCGATTCGTTAACCTGTACTTTGATCCCTTGATTTTTCAAACCACTAGGGACCATACGTCGTCAAGACTAACCAGCATTTACCTGATCTTCTCTATTCTCTGAATAGTGTGTAGAAACAATATTCATGCTACAGCCCATCTGACATTGATCTTTTACCTGTTTTATTCAAAATCAGTAGGCATTTTTCCTCCTAAGTAAAAGCATACAAATTAAAATTAACACATGTCAAAGCCTTCTCTGGATATCAAGCGGAAACCAAAATCGAGAATCAAATCAACGACACTTTGGCATTTTAAAAGATGACCTGAGACTTACTAGACATCCTCATTTCCATCCAAATAATAAATGCGCCGAATGAATGTGGAAACAAATATCTTATTACTAGCCCCTTTGACCTTGACATTTTACATGTTGACCTTTAAATCAATATGCGTCGCTATGTACTCCCAATTTACCAGCATATTAACTGAGGCGGTAGTAGGTCAAATTTTAACTTCTCAATAAATCATGCTTTAAACAATTTCTTACCCAATGTCAAATATGTGGCGTTGACCTTTGACTCGGTTAGCTCAAAATCAAAATGCGCCTTCGGTTACCCACTGTATCGAATTGCATGGTAACATCATTCTCAAAATATACTGCCGCCACAAATTTCCTGTTACAAGCCTATGCGACCATGACTTTTTACCTGATGATTTTAAGACCAATGGGTGTCTTCCCTTTGACCCAAGAAACAACTGTACCCATGTGCATGGTCCTTGGTCAAAGCGCGTTCAATATATCTTTCGAAAACAGTTTTGTGTCAAGACCCTGCGACATTGACCTTTCACCCGTTGACATCAAAATCGTCTGAATTTCCTTTCTAGAATGTCAATGTCGGGGTATTGCTTTGTATTATAAACTTATGATGGTGAAAGACACGCATGCACAACTTCATATCATAAGTAACAATGCCTTAAGTCAGAAAAAAAGCCAGCCTGCGTACAGGTTTATGTCTACGGACAGACGGGCATACTAATGGACAGACGTCCACGGTAATTCCAGTTATTCCAGGATATCCCCTTAACAAAATATATACATACTTAAAATGACTACTTAAAATTATAACAGTTTCGATTTAATTTCATTTAACGAGTCCCTTGTCCTAGGTCAAAGCACGGTTGTAAACCTATTTTTGTGACAAGCCCTGCGACCTCAACTTTTCATTTGTTGACCTTCATATCAATAATATTCTTTTTTCCTCCCGTCTAACCATCATACCAATTGTATTGTTGGACGTAAAATCTTCATACATCGTGCTGAAAAGAATGGCCTACGAACTGATCTTCCTATCTACTGACCGACCAACCGACCGCAATACAAAATACCCCCGTTTCTTCGAAAGGGATAATAAGGATGTAAAATGTATAGACTTATAAGACAAATTGATAAATAAATGAGGTAAAATCTTGAAAAGTTTCAGTACAAACAACATGGGCACCAAGCGCATACCGTTAAGTGTTCAACAAAGAAGCTCATGCACGTTGTAGAATTTAAAATAATGTTATGTAAGTGGATGTAAAACTTACTGCTAAGTATGAAAACGCCATTCGTCGGTCAGAATACGAACGTGAGAACGTAACTGGTACTTGCAATTGCTCTAGTGGAAATTTAAGACAAAGGCCGTTTTATTTAAAGATCTTCTTATCTGTTAATGTATATGCATTTAAATTGAGAAATACTATCTTCTTAAAGTTGCGTGACTTTTTGGGAATGACAAACAAGTGTGTCAGTTTTACTCCAGTTATATAGTCAATCGTGTGCAGAATTGTCAGGTTCAAATAACATAAGGCGTAAAAAGGTCATTTGTATCCACTAACTTGACCGACCCAAATATTGTGTGCCGACCCGATATCTTTTTGGTATTCTATTCAGAGGTTTTTATCATTTGTTTGTGTGTTCAAATTGATCATATTTTCTAAATTAAACATTTAGTTTGCGGTAATGTTTGCTTCATTCGATCGTATTTGCTCAAGTAGCTTTATGGTACAAAGTTCCTTCGGAACAGCTTAACTCCATTAACATACGGCCTATCGAAAAGACTAACCATATTCGTATCGGGTGATTACACAATGTGTAAAGATACATGATTGCAATACAAGTACTTAATAAAAACATAACACAAACCAATTTTAATAAATGAATCAGATATAAATTTGATTAACAAATTTTGTCCAGTTCTTCTTTATGGCGTTTGAATACCTTTTGTTATTTTTAAAATGTATTTTATTTAGGGGTTTCATGAAGCCATCGAACTTTACTAATACATTAATCATATATAGCTTTCATTGTCTAATTTGTTCCGTCCTTCATTGGTATAGTAAATATATTTTGCTATCTTTAAAGTATCTTCCATTAAGGTTTGCATTAAACCATGGAACTAATTTTGTGTTCGCCACATTTGAAAATAAAATATTCGTTCCTTATGTCTGCATACACAGGAAACACAAGTAAAAAGGAAATTACTTTTAATCACATTGAGATAATGATGTGTGCAGGCTATTCATGAGCTACATATGAAGTCAATATATCTCGATGCTGATATATAATTATACACAAGGCTGACCGAATTGATAATAATTGATAACCGTAATCGTTGTATGCAAGGACCCATGGTGCAGGACACTAAAACTCGTGATGAGTTTTAGTTTTTAGTGATCAATCACTGTGATTATTTGGTTGCCCCATCGAAGGTCCCCCGGGTTAATTATTTGAGCAAATCATCCCAAAAGACTTTCTCCGGAAAAGCTAGACTTTAACAAAAACAAACAAAGCTAAATCATTTGAATCCTTTCAAAATCAAATTGTTCAGCGTCGTTTGTATCTACGGGTTCTTGATGGTGTTTTCAAATTTGTGGAGATCCGGATAAAATTTATTCGCTGCAACGTCAGTGATGTAATGTGTTCACAAAAACCCAATTGAAACTCCTTTCTGCGACAACATCTTCATCGCGGTGATTTCATACGAATTTCCTTTTCATCGCGCTAGAACCTGATGGCGGTGATGCGTGACACAAGCGAAATTCAAAAGGGCTGTACTGCAGATTCCATAATGATCTGCTTATCGGCAAATCGCCATGGTTGTTTGTTAATCTATTGTTGAAGACTAGTATACATGTTTATCACATGCCATACACTGTTTCCCATGTAATATAACCATAACATATATTTTTATATTACACATGTGTAATTTACTTTTTAAGCGTTTTCATTTGCTTAGTTTTCGTTTATTGACCAATCGCATTTTGTTATTTTGCTGAAATGACGTTGCAACGCCAAATGACGTCACGAAATGTAAACAACATTCGGGATTTATCATTATGTTTGCGTGAATATTTATTTAATTTGCTCATTTTAAAGCATGTGATAAAAAAGATCTGACACTCGTTGTCATATCATACCATATTTTATTAAACTCGTCCAGGAAATTCGTTAGTAAGCTCGCCAAAGGCTCGCTTACTAACAAAATTCCTGAACTCGTTTAAAAAATATTGTATAATATGACAACTCATGTCAGATCCTATATATATTGTATTATCAAATTATTCCTTTTTAAAATTTATTTTAAGACTTTGTATTGATATTAAATTAACATCATAAGATAAGTAACAGTGTTTTACTTCGGACTGCAAACTTGTAAATGCTACAATATAGTGGCAACAGTACTTCGGGAACAGAATCAGGAGAGTAATCCTTCTAACCGTAACCTTGTATTTTTCCTTAAATGTATCAACCAAAACACCCTTTAAATAAGTACGGCTAAGTCACCGCATTTTAAGGGCCAATACAAAGCATTGAGGATTTGCCGAGAATACTTCACAAAACATACCCGTGTCGTCGTGCATCTTAGGTAGAATTCGTAGTTAGGTGTGTTAAAGTGTCAATTTGAATCAGTTGTCTGTATGTACTGAATATTAATAACATCGAAGACAGCAGTTCAATACAAGTCGTGTACTAATAATATCTCTGCTAAATTCGGAAATGGCTCCGGTCCTTACAACAATCAAATAACAGTTTACATATGCAGACGGAATAAATAAAAGTTTGTCCAACAAGATAACGTGTATATACATGTTAGTCATCGGTGGAGCTACTAAATGTTTTGGAATAGGTTGGTTAATACAAAGCTTACTCGTGGAAAGAAGTAAGAACGCCTTAGGTTTGACATTAGTCTTCATTTAAATTATATCGACAATCCTAGCTTGGGAGAAGAACTAAATAAGTCGTATGAACTTGTGGCAACGACATATTCAACCAATCAGAATCCATGCAGTTCTACATCTACATCTACATCGGTACGTTGACCAGTCAAACTTGACAATTACTCAACGGGTAGTGGCGCTTAATGATACAAATTAAGTACAATATAATAGTATATATTCAGAGTATATAAGGTTAGAAGAGATAATACAGATAAAGTTTGAAAACAATTGCGAATCTCTCCGTTTAAACATATTTTATAGATCTTTCATTTATATCACAGCAAAATAAAAGCAGCACTAGTAATGCGTGCATAATTAAATCGTGTATTCTCTGCTATGCTTATTCTCTGCGACGAACCTCCATTTAGTGCGGATGTTTAGTAAAAACATGAAACACTTACTTAAACATAATTTTCTCAATCTTGAATAAGCCCGCGTCACCACGGCTAAAGAGATTTGGGTGATGTCAAACCAGACTTCTGAAGTAAGTGAAGATCTGGGAGCGCATTCTTGCACGGTGAGACGTGCCTGGTGACGTGTCCAAACCAAGCAAGCTTTTATATTTTGACTGTAACCATGAACGGTTCTTGTGGGCTAACAAGTGCTGCTGTCATGTTCCGGACGAACTCGTTGGTCTTTTATCCAAGGTAGGACACTTGTGTTCAAAGGCCTGTACACTGCGTTCCGTTTCCACGTAAAGCGCACATGTCTCTGAGCCGTACAGTAGGGTGGAGACTACGATCGAGATACATGTATAGCCTGTACTTGCTGGAGAAGCTTTATGGTATTGCTTGTCCATCGCCTGCTCAGGCTGGTCATCATTGCGGTCAACATGGCAATTCTTATTATGACCTCAGCGTAACTGATGTAATACTTGGACGGGATTGCTCAGAAGTACCTCACCTCTTCCAGCTTCTCGCCGTTAGTAGTTATGTCTGCACTGATTTTGTTCGTGCTGTTCACTATGGTCTTCGACTTCTCCGTGCTGACCCCAATCCCTTATGCTACTAGGTATTTTCCTGCTTCTTAAAAAAGTCCGTAAAACGGACCCGATCCTAAAGCAAACGGATCCTATTTATTTTTTAGACAGAAGTGTCTTATGATTGATACATCTTAATTTTATTTCATAAACATATTACAAGGTATATAACTATAATTTATATAATTTTGTTATCATAATTTGAATTATAGGCCTGTTGTGTCAATATTTTGTTCATAAAAAATCCCAATTTGGTCCATTTTGTCGATAAAAAAATCCCAAATATGCCATTTTATCGATTAAAAAAAGCCCAATTTGACCAGACTTCTTTTCTCAACGTGGCTGAGAAAAGCCCTGGCTACTGATCCTTCAGAGATTCGGTTAGGTAGGTCTTGGTGTTCACTGCTGGTGTCACTCATGAGGTCAATGTCATCAGTGAGTCTTAAGTTAGAGATGGGTCTGCCACCGATGGAGAAGGTGTGAGGTGGTCTTGGCAGTATCCTGCATAATCTTCTCAATAAAACGGTTAAATATGACGGGGGAGAACAGACTCCACTGAAGGACTCAGACTGATGTCATAAAGAAGGCGCCCGTCTGGCCATTGAGAAGATTGCGCTGCTGGCTTTTCCGTAAAGATCTTGGATGACTTGCACCAGCCCTTCGTCAATGTTGAACCATCTCAGAACCTGTCATAGGCCATCATGACATTTGTGTTAGAAATCTATCTTAAAGTCGATGAAGTTGTGGACAAGCTTACGTTGGCGTTGACGGTGCTTTAAAATGATTACTCTGAAGTTGAAGATCTGTTTCACCGTGCTTCGCCCATCTATGAATCATGCGTAATCTTCCGCCAGAGTGTCATCGGTCTAACTTTTCAATACGTTGAGGATGATGCGTAGCATGACTTGCTGGGGTGGATGATGAATCTGATGGTGTGGTAATTCTGACACAGCTTGAGGTTGCTCTTTTTCGGTAAAGGGAGGTCCAGAGACTGGGTCTACTCATTTGGGCAACTTCTTCTCCTCCCAGATCTTCTGACATAGTTCCGTCATTGCTGCAGTCGTTACCTCTCCCCGTGCTAAATCAGGGCAGAAAGGAAGTTGACAACTCCAGGTGATTTCCTTCTTTCAGACTGCGCACTGCCTCCGCCACCTCTGCCTAAGTATCGACGGACGTTCGGCGTCCCCATCTGGTCTGGATCGTTCTGAAGGAGACTGGGTTAACCAGGCGGTCGAAGCGGAAATAATAGAGATCGCTGAAGTATTCAGTCTACCTGTTCAGGACTATGGCACTCTCGGTCAGGAGGTTTCTGTCAGCATTAATAAAAAGCATTTGGTGTATAAACCGATGTTAAGACCTAGGAATTAAGATATTACCCTTCCGCGGGATTCACCACTCCGTGTATTGATCCACCATAAAATATAAGACTGAAATAATTATGCCAATATTGGAGGTATATACGGGCATACATACATATATGTTTTGTACAACGCCATTGAATATAATTATATAAATAGGCGTTTCATCAAATAAGCAAGTTTCAAGTTTCAAGTTTCATTCTACCGCACCATCACGGATAATTCAAACTGTTGAAATTATGAAGATACAACAATATTAAACAAAGTTAAGGCCCTAGCCCAAAAGGTCGATGTCACAGCTAGTTCAATACTTGACATTTACTTTTAAATGTGCATATAGCAAAAAACTCATATGCAGTATTGCGTTTAGTTTTGATGACATTCCCCTATGTTGTTTCCGATTTAATAAAGCCCTTTCTGAAGTGAATGAATAAATGCATGATTTACCTATTATTATGAAAATCTTAAATTGACTTGTTAACAGGCATTCGTATTTTAAACGTCAATTAAATTAATTAACTTACAAAACAATAATATGTGAAATATTTTAAACAATTAAAATAGCAAGAAGAATAGATGATAAAAAAATCTTTCCCGGGAGTTCAAACCCGGAATCTAAAGTAGTAAAATCTTACGCGCAATCAAAACAAGGACTTTTGAAATGGTCAGCGTATTTAAAACGCCATGCTCGTAACATTCGTTGAAAGTCGTTTAGCATGTTTTATCATTTACCGATTTCTATTGTTGAATAACCATCCACGAACCTATATTTTCAAAATTCTTTTAGCCAGTGTCATTTTGCTTTTTTGAATATAATGCAAACATTCGTGTTAGAAATACATTCGAAACTGACCTAGTGGTCGACTCAGAATAACGGTCACCTACAGACAACGGTCAGTCTTAACTCCCCCTGTTTATTTGTTGTTGTTGTTTTTTGTTTTTTTTTGTATTGTTATTTTGCCAAACTGTAAACGAACAAGTTCTTTTATTCTAAAATTGTGAAACATAATTTTATGTATAGGAATGGAAAACGATGGGTGTTTTATTTTATCCCACATACATCCTTTCAAACCTTATTGCGTATTGAATAAAGCAAACAATCGAACTCTAGAAACTATATCAGGAGCGAACTTCATGTTATTACACAAAAATATAACAACTGAACACCAATTGTAAATATACAGTGATCACAACTGAACACCAATTGTAAATATACAGTGATCACAACTGAACACCAATTGTAAATATACAGTGATCACAACTGAACACCAATTGTAAATATACAGTGATCACAACTGAACACCAATTGTAAATATACAGTGATCACAACTGAACACCAATTGTAAATATACAGTGATCACAACTGAACACCAATTGTAAATATACAGTGATCACAACTGAACACCAATTGTAAATATACAGTGATCACAACTGAACACCAATTGTAAATACGATCAATGCAAAGCTTCGGGGTTTAAACCGATTTCAGAGCTAGCCGAATTTCATACTTACCCCAGAATAAACCACACACAAAACACAGCCAAAACTATCTCAAAAAATGTACCTTTGCAGATAAAAATTAAAACAACAGTGCCAAAACTTTTTTTATGGTTGGAAGGATTTAAAGTATTAGCAAAATTAATCCAGCGCAAAATTAACTGTGTGTAACCTTTTATTAATCGACTATTTCCAAAATGGCAGCGCCCATGGACAAGGACAGGATACCTGTCTCCGAAGAGAAAACGACTGTCGTGTTAAAAGACGATAGAAATTGTAAGCAAATGTTAAATTTTTGTTTTAAACAAACCAATAGATCATGTTTAAAGGATGTTCATGTTTCTTCTTTTTTACAGAATTTGAATGAATGGAAATATTTTCGAAAGTGTTAGTTTTTCGGATGGTATAGTTTGTCGGATGGTGAACGAACGCAATCTCACCATAAATGTACTTACTTGTTTGTAAAATATATGTGTTTATTTTGAATTAATAAGGTCCTTCCGCTCCTGATTATGTGTAGATCCGAGGTGTGTCCAGGAACTCCTTCCTAGTTTACTTACTTGACTCAAGTTGCAATAATCCAACTCCCGGCTATATTGACCCTCCGGGTCGCTGGGAGTTGCAATTGATTACATGATTTACCATGGAATTTTTACCGCCTAGCTTCCGGGCACTACTTAATCGGTAAAATTATCAACATAAACTATTTTCTGGCATAAATAACCACAAAGATTTTCCGGGCACTACTTAATCGGTAAAATTATNATCGAGGTATCATTGGGACAAATCTTCTGACCAAGTTTCATGAAGATCGGACAAGAAATGTGGCCTCTAGAGTGTTTACAAACCAAATGTTTACGGACGGACAAAAGGTTTTTCTTTTTTTTTTACCTAGTGACCTAGTTTTTGACCCAGCATGACGCAGTTTTGAACTCGATCGAGGTATCATTGGGACAAATCTTCTGACCAAGTTTCATGAAGATCGGACAAGAAATGTGGCCTCTAGAGTGTTTACAAACCAAATGTTTACGGACGGACGAAGACCGATCCTAAAAGCTCACCTGAGCAATCAGGTGAGCTAAAAATCTTCACATTTGTGCTTCTTATGTGTATATCATAGCAAACAGGTAAACCAACTTTGGAGTCAATCGTTGTTTTTCTGAACGTTTGGTTTATTTATTTTGCTGTCGTACAATATAAAATGCAAATATCTTGATATAAATCAACAGGATATAAATTGGAGAATGCAAAATTTTTATAATGTAAGGCTTTAGGCCTTAATGTAAAGTTGATCAGTTGTTGATAGATGTAATTTGCAATTCCAATGATAATGAGTTTAAACATAACAAAAATACTGAAAACATTCTACATTTATATCAAGAGCTGTTTGTAAATCAGTTATGTGACTACATGTATGTCCTTTAAATATGTGAAGCAAAGATTGACATAAAATATCAATTTTGGTATTCAAAGACCTAAAGAGCAGAGTGAGACAGCTAAAAAAAACTAATTTCATAAAATTCTAAGGCAATATCTCAACAATTTCTTGCCAATTGACCAGGTATTTGGAACATTGGACAAACACGACAAAACAAGGTAAATTGTTGCAAAATTCCAAATTTCCCTGGTATTGGTCCCTTTTTCAAAATTTTAAAATGTTTATACAAGTCCCTGCTCTAATAATTACAGCACAATTTACAGAATTATCTGCAGTCACCTATTTGTCTTTCAATATCTGCTGCTTCATCGGGCGTGGCTCTTGGTATGACCCCGGGGTCACTGAAGCTCGTTCTAAACAACGTGGCCATCACGAATATAAACAGCGCCCCACCCACCGCCGGAATAGCTGGCGTCACATGGACAGCTAGGTAGGGGCAGCTGGAATAGACACAGGATATGCTTGTAATGACAATATAATATTAAATGACCCTTGCTCTTTGAAAAGGGGGTTTAAATGCCTGTGCGTAAATTGTCGTCCCAGATTAGCCTGTGCACTTTCCCCCTAAACTGGATTTTTATGTCAGAAGTCTTCATTTAAATGAAAAAATACAATAAAAAGCGGAAAGTTTCGTCCCTGATAAGGGTGTCCGGACTGTGCAGGCTAATCAGGGACGGCACTTTATGCACATGCATAAAACCGCCTTTTCACAGAGCGATGCTCAAAAAATGTATCAGTTCACATGTACTTACTGGTATTTTATTTATTCACACTCAAATTCACATGCATTGGAATATTCACCTGAATTCAATGAATCTTGATTTTCACACATGTCTTGGTATTTTACACTCTTTTACAGAAGCAAGGTTTACAGACTGAGGAGCATAAAGACTAATAACAATGTGTGTCATATCCGACCTTTCCCTTAGACGTACTTTCCCCACTTCAATGGGATTTTCCCCTGGAATTTATCACGAATGCAAACAGAGCGTCTTGAGATATCCCTGAACAGCTTTAGAGTAAACTATGTAGGTTTGAGAATGTACATGTAATCTGACGTATACGAGTTAAAATCGCATACTTCATAATTACAAGATTGAGGTCAATGGAGAAAATTAGGTAAGATTCTCAGCAAAAATGTCAAATAACAATTGAATTAACCACTGACATAAAATGATAAGTACAGATAAATGATATGAGCGTGTCCATTAACAATGGAGAACATGTTTTCTATTCAAACAATGCATAGTGATTATGATGTTACTTGTGGTCAACCATCCAGGCAGTAATTATACCTGACGTTGCTAAACTTCACAACGCAGTCAGTGCACTTAAACCACATTACTGAATAGCTAGCTCGGAGCAATGATGTTAGAAGTGACTATAATGGAAGACTGTCGTAACTCATATTAAATAAAGAAGGAGATACGACAGTCTTCCGTTCAGCCCTCGAATGTTTACTACACTCCTCCCCTCTTCATCTTTTTGGGAACCAGAGCCCTTGAGGAAATGTCCAGCTCACGGAGCGTTGTGATGCATGTATGTTTTTACTTCTCTTAAGCTCAATCCCCTACACAGTCATGCTCTCTTCACAATAGACAAATGGGGAGCATGACCAAGTTTACTTCTGACATCATTAATGTCACTTTCTGTTACCCATCCAGGCAGAAATCATACATGTAGCTGACGTTGCTTAGCTTCACAACTAGTTTCGCTGCACATCGCCATTGTCGAAAAAAATCAAAAGTGGTGACACATTTTTCAAAGCCCCAAGGACATTGTTCGTTATAAGATCAATAATTAGCCTTTCGATTACTTTGAAAGTGGTTACTGTAAAAGATTATCCCTGACATCACAGAATCTGCTTCACGTTTGGTTAGGCACAAACACACTTGATTGAAATCAAAATCAGCAATATTGATTTTTTTAATCTTCAAAATTTTTTGGTAATTATTTTGTTGGCAATATATTTATTTTTAATTGAAAATTATGATGAAAAATAAAAAATTAAGCATTTTTTAAATATGGAAATGCGGGTTTCCTTTCTTAGAAAATGAGGCTGAATTTCAGCATGGAAATCCCTATCTATGTCTTGATTTGATTTCTGAACTTTTAAAAACAGTCTGTCTTCAATAACATAGTCATACATGCCAGAATTTTTCAGATCCAAATTGGGACATTCCGTAAAAATTGTTGGGACATTTGACCAAAAAGCGGGACACCTAAAACGATCAATCACTTTCAGTCCACCTTTACTTTAGTCAGTGGTCAGTATATAACTTACAAAAACCCTATTCTGGCCAATATTGACGATAAATGTGTTTAAGAATTTCATGAACACAAACGTTCTCCATTTTCCGGAAGCAAACACACTCCATAAAGTGAAATTTGGGGTATCCCTGTATGCCTTGATTTGACATCCAATCCGTACAGAGGTATTACGCGGCACATCTGTAATTGTGTCAAGCAATGTGCACGCGTCGAGCACTGTTCTTATTCCACCAATCGTCAATTTACTCTTAATTTAGATTGATGCAATATGTACAAACTCTTTTTTCTGAAAATCAGCCGAAAACGAAAGTTAGTTTGAGTGAACCATCATATGTATTGGTCATCATTCAATTTGTTTGATATACAAAATCTGTGTTTAGACAGGTTTTTTTACCTCTCAGGTGGTATAATACACAGCCAGGGTAATAGTATCTTTTGACTTGATTGGGCCATGAAATACAAACGCAGTTGGGTTTTATTTCAGTACGATACATCTATCAATAGTAATTAGCGGACCCTATCATAAAAACACCATGGTGTGAATGCCTGATAAAATCATTAAGTTGCAGATCAATTGCTGATAAGGTGTCAAAAACAACACTGGTGCACTCGAGTAGTAAAAGTGGGTTGTTCCTAGGGGGCAATAAATGGATTTAGCAATGGTAAGTTCTAGCCAGACGGATCTTGAAAAGCGAATTTTATTGTAAACTTGTAAAACAAACTTGTTTTTTACAAATGTCGGGACAAATTGTCTCATTTTGGGAAGCCGGTACAAACAACCCAAAAGCAGGACTGTCCTGCCGAGATTGGGAAATCTTCCATGTATGTCAATAATGATGAATTTTAACATGAACAGGGGCAGAAAGTTGTTATTTCAACAAACTACGATCTTGATTGGTAGGCACCCAGTGAAACCCCTGACAACGTAGTCAGTTCACTTTAACCGCATCACTGAAAAGCTAGCTCTACTGTCTACAGCAAGGCTGTTGGAAGATACCTTATTCACTACAAAACAATAATCAACATAATCACAATACTTACTCAAAACCAAAAAATAATCCGCATGTAGCAACAATTAATGTACATGTGAAGTAAAATATCCCATTTTGTCTTGCCATCATGATACGGCCATTACAACAAAACTTATTTTTTCCAGGGAACACTTCCCAATTACGAACTTTTTTATTCATCTTCCCCTCAACTTGCAGTTTTGCTGGGGAATCTGACACTGGTTTGTAAGATTGGTCTTTCATCCCACATAAGATCCTTCAACGATTGTCCCATATGTAGAGCTCAAATAAATAATTTCTCAACAAATATATCCATTTCAACACAAACAGTTTGTATAAATTATGTTCAATAAATAAAATGCTGAAAGCAGTTTTGTTGCTATTCTCATAATTAATGCGCTTGCGCAATTCGTGTTCCGGGTTGTACTTGATTTACAGAACTTCTAAGGTTACGAGCCACATGAAGCCGTCGTGGTTTGCACAGACATACGACGGTTTACGATGTTGGCATAATGAAACACCAGATAGGTTATGAGCAGAGAGGATCGTGTAACCACCATCTAGTAATAAACGATAGAAGACAAAACATAAAACACATCACTAAACATAAAAAAGATTAAAGCAACACCGCACTCAAACGGTGAATAAAAAGCATTTGGTTTATAAGCCGATTTAAAGGCCTAGGATTATATTAGCCATCCGTGGTATACTCTACTCCGTGTATTGATCCACCATAAAATATATTTATCAATAGAAAAAAAGCTGATTTATCAATGGTGTACTGCGCTGTTTACTTTGCATCTGTGTACTGATCATTGCTGATAAAGTCCAGTTGCAAAGTGACCACAGCGGTGTGCCAGTACTTAGGACTATAATACACCGGGCTGGGGAGAGATCGAGAATCAAATACACATCAAATAACTTCCCACTTAGCCCAAAAAAAATCATTAACATTCACGTGTCAATCATTTTGGATATGAAACAGAAATTGTTCAAACCAAGCCAGCTTTCGTCGTTTGTCGGTCGCAAGTAGGGGCTGTTGTTGACCAACAAGTGTTGCAGTCATGTTTCGGACGTACTCGTTCGTCTTGTGCTCCGTGTAGGAGATGCGGAGCAGTTTTCGGAGACATTTACATGTATGTTCAAATGCCCGTATCCTGAGCTCTGTGTCCACGTGAAGCGTCCAGGTCTCGCAGCCGTAGAGTAGGATGGAGCCTACGATCGAGGGACTTGTAGATCCTGTACTTGGTGGGGGAGCTGATGGAACTGCTTGTCCACAACCTGCTCAGGCTGGCCATCGCTGTGGTCGCCATGGCAATTCTTATTCGGACTTCAGCGATACTGCTACCATCCTTGGACATGGTTGCGCCCAAGTAATTGAAGATGGTAACTTCTTCTAGCTTCTCGCCGGTAATGGTGATGTCTGCAGTGATGTTGGTCGTGCTGTTCACCATCATCTTGGACTTTTCCGTGCTGACATCCTTACCGTATGCTCCTACTCTTTCATATAGTTTGTTGGTTAGATCTTGAAGTTCACTGCTGGTGTCACCCATGAGGTCAATGTCATCAGCGAATCTCAAGTTGGAGATGGATCTTCCATCAATGGAGATAGATGTGTGGTGGTAGGACGGGAGAGAGCAGACATCCCCGACCGACGCCCACTGATGTCCTGAAGAAGCCCCCCTGTTGTCCGTTGAGAAGTACTGCGCTGCTGGCGTTTCCATTAAGTTCTTGAATTACTTTCATCAGCCCTTCGTCAATGTTGAATCCTCTCATAACATGCCATAGGCAATCATGCCACACGCTAATATACATGTATTTTAAACGCCATCTTCGTAATATCGTTATACCGTTGAAAGCTGTTGTGCATGTCTTATTATTTAACGAATTCTATTGATGATTATCCATATACGAACCTTTATTTTCATCATTTCTTTTAGTCAGGAGTGTCAGTTCGCGTGTTTCAATATAATGCAAAATATAGAACTATATCACATAGTTTGTTTGTTTATTGCTTGTTTTTGTGTGTGTTTTTTTGCTTGTTCTTTTGTCAATTGTTATTTTGCCAAACATTGAACGAGTCCTTTTAATCTAAAATTGTGAAACATATTTTAACTGTTCTATTATGAAATATACTATATCTACCACCATTTGTATTGCTTGTTGTATTATCAGAACATTATAGCAACCACGTGATCAACCACGTATTAAGGGTTTCCACCAGAGCCCGCTCCGGCGATAAGCCCTGGCATTAGCTATCTAGCAACGCAACAGTAGAGACGCTTATATGCTACCTGTAAATATGTTAAATAAAATAGTAGAATAGAAGTTCGTGTATCTTGTGATATCGCCTGCACATTAGTGTTGACATTCACATACCAAATACACAATATACAACATGGTGTCAGAACTACGGACTTAACGTTCACATGAATTTGATATAAACTTGATATAGTTCACGACGCGCGGAATACTAAACAGTGACAATGGATATGTCTGGAATTACACCGCCCAGCATGGACTGGGACAGTACAAATCTACCTGACGCATGAGAGAAGTTCAAACGTCACACCGAACTAGTGTTCAAAGTGCCATTAAAGGGCAAAAATGAAGAAGAAAAAATCGCCTACGTTCTTCTATGGATTGGCGACAAAGGGCGAGACGTGTATCAAACTTTCAGCTCTCCGACGATGAAAACAAAAGTCTTGAGGCACACTATAAGAAATTTCAAACATACGTGCAGCCAAAACTTAACACTGTCTTCGCCAGATTTTGTTTTTACAATGTAGTCCAAGGGGCAGACTCAGTCGACAAGATCATCACCCGACTCCGCCTAAGAGCTCAAGATTGTAAATTTAAAGACAATGACATCCAAGATGAGATGATCCGGGACAGACTGGTGAATGGTGACCGGTACCAACAACACACGAATTCGAGAAAAACTGATTAACGAGGGCGAAAAACTGACTCTCGATAAGGCAATTCATATTGCCCAAAGTTGTGAATACTGCCAACATCAAATGGCATCGATCAACATTGTTTCTAATCAAACCGGCGCAACGTCAATGACGGCAACACCAGTGGACGCCATCGCCTCCAAGCGGAAATCAGGACCGAAACGACGCCAGACACCGCATAAGCAGTAACCACAACAACAACAACAGCAACACCGTGGACAGCAACCATGTGACAACTGCGGCAGCAACCATGGGCCAAACAAACAATCCTGTCCTGCTTTCGGAAAGCAGTGCAGACAGTGCCACAAACTCCATTTTGCCTTTAAGTGTAGACAACAACGGAGTGCGCACAAATCTATGTATGACATTGACAGTAGTGCTGTGGAAGGTGCCTGTGGACACAGTGACAGTGGAAACGGTGACAATCTGGAGTATTACGTTGACATGGTAAGTGCACATTCTTCACAAACTCCAGACCGTGCATTTGTACAAATTTCGATTGGGCCAAATATGACTACTGTCAATTTCAAAATTGATACAGGAAGTGAGTGCAATATAATCCCTCACGAAACATTTCGTAATCTTAAGCTGAGCAGCCCATTGGAACCCCCCGACAGTAAACTCACCTCATACTCAGGTGACCTCATTAAGGTTATAGGCAAATTACGTCTCCCTTGCTCCCACTTATCAGACAAAGTAGACGCATTATTCTATGTAGTCGGAAACAAAGCCCCTCCACTGCTTGGCCTCAAATCATCACTTGATCTAAAATTGACGTTTTCAGTAGAAAACTCACCAAAAGAGCAGACGCCTCTAACCAAGGACACTGTGATGTCCGAATTCAAAACGCTATTCAGCGGTGTAGGGGAAATCCCAGGTTATGCCAAGTTGCATTTGAAAGAAAATGCAGTCCCCGTCGTGAACCCCCCGCGCAAAGTCCCAGAAGCCATCACATCTAGGTTTAAGGCTGAGCTTGACCACATGGTTTCTGATGGAATCATCACAAAGTTCACTGAACCAACCGCGTGGGTAAACAGTACAGTTCTTATAGAGAAACCTAAGACAGGCAAACTCAGAGTATGCATAGACCCAAAAGCTTTGAATGACGCTATATGAAGACCCCATTACCCAATTCTGACGTTAGAAGGCGTTACGAATGACTTATCAGGAGCTACACACTTTAGCATCCTTGATATCACACATGCCTATTGGAACGTGAAAATGGACCACGAGTCTTCCCTACTGACGTGTTTTTCGACACCGTTTGGAAGGTACCGATACCTACGACTGCCGTTCGGAATTTGTTCCTCGGGTGACATTTTCATGCAGAAATGCTTTGAAATTTTAGAAAATTCACCAGGAGTCCATTGTTCTGTCGACGACATTCTTTGGCCATGTCGTTTCCAGTCAAGGTCTGAAACCCGATAGTAGCAAAAAAACGCAATTACGCAATTAAAAGCCCCACAAACTAGAGCCGAGTTTGAGACGTTTCTAGGCATGGTCAACTACCTGCCAAATCTCGCAGAGATTACAGCCCCCCTTAGGAGCCTCTTGCAAAAGGAGGTAGAATTCCTCTGGGGTGACCCTCAAACGCGTGCTTTCGAAACAATCAAGGTCGTGATTACGAATGCACCAGTATTAGGTTACTTTGGCCCCAAGGAGCCCCTTGTGCTAGAATGCGACGCCTCTCAAAACGGGTTAGGTTGCTCCCTGTGGCAAAAAGGTAGGCCAATTGCATGCGTATGCTTCAAAAAGCTTGACCGGAAGTGAGAAGCTGTATGCAAACATTGAACGCGAATTACTTGCAATTGTGTTTGGTTGCAAGCGATTCCACCAACTGACGTTTGGACGACACGTGACTGTTCACAGTGATCACAAACCGATTTCATCAATCATAAAAAAGCCTCTATCGGCAGCGCCACCCAGGCTGCAGAGACTACTTCTGTCATTACAAAAATACGACATCACTGTGGAGCATGTGCGTGGTAAAGACATACCCGTCTCAGACTATTTGTCAAGACACTCAGTAAATGACACGTACCCAACGTTAATTGACGGATTGGACACACACGTGCATTCGGTCAGAAAGCAACTGCTGGTGACTGACAGACGTTTAGAAATTATCAGACAGGCAATTCGTGACGACAGTAAGATGCAAATTCTGAAGCAGACGATACTCGATGGCTGGCCAGAATCTCGGTCAAAATGTAACCCCGTGGTTACGGAATTCTACAATCATAGGGATGAGCTTTCTAATGAGGATGACCTAATTTTCAAACACTCCTAATTTCGAGATCCCTGCAGCCCGAAATGATCAGACAGGTTTACATAGGTCATTTAGACGTGACCAAGACCCTGCAGCGGGCAAAGATTGTATGCTTTGGCCTGGAATGCAAAAGCAAATCTCAGAGCACATTTTACAGTGCCCAGTTTGTCTCACTCACAGAGACTCGAATGCTAAAGAGCCAATCATTACGTAAGAATTCCCAGACAGGCCTTATCCAGTTTTATCCACAGACCTGTTTCATTTTGACGATAACAATTACCTACTGACAGTGGACCATTATTCGAATTTCTTCGAGATTGACTTTTTACCGGATACGAAGTCGAACACAGTAATTCGAATATTGCAGACACATTTTGCTCGCAACGGTATTTGCGACGTGCTGCATAGTGATAAAGGACCTCAGTTCTCTAGCACTGAGTTTGCAGACTTTGCCAAATCGTGGAATTTCACACACTCCACATCATCGCCGTTACACTCGCAATGAAACTGTTTTGCCGAGCGAAGTGTAGGCATCGCGAAAAGAACTCATGAAAAAGGCTAGAGGTTGCAATCAAGATATCTATGTCGTACTGTTAGAATACTGAAACACACCACTCAACTGTGGCTACAGCCCTGCACAGATGTTACTCAATCGCAGAACTAAGTCAGTATTGCCGATTACAAACAAAGCACTGTGTCCCCAGGTTATCAATGCCCGCAAGGTCAAACGGTGTTCAAAACACACTCAAGAGAGAAGCAAGCAGAACTACGATAAGTCGGTCAGATCCCTCTCGCCACCTAATGTAAATGACCCTGTTAGGATGCAGATGGGTAAAATTTGGGTTCCGGGAAAAGTGATACAAAAGCACTGTCCAAGGTCTTACACCGTACACACGCGAGAAGGAGTAGTGTATCGCAGAAATCGCATTGCTTTACACAAAACTAACGAAAATGTATCAGACATATCTATACCAGACTACAACATTCTTGGCTACAACATTCTTGCAAATACCCCTAAGGAACCCCAATCAGCTGCTTCATCCAGGACTGCCCAGGTCATACCTGCAGACAATTCTTACGCAACACGGTCTGGGAGAGTAGTTAAGAGGAATGCGCACTTCTACGGTGCAGAGTATGATAACCGATGATTTTTATGATCACTAAGTAAAAGCACTTAAGACTCAATACAGTACAAACTCGTTATATAGATTTCTTCGTGTCTATAAGTATGCATGAATTGTAATCTTGTTATATTTTGATGTATGCATGTATTTCAATTTCCTTTTATTTATGAAGAGGGAAATGTTGTATAATCAGAACATTATCGCAACCACGTGACGAACCACGTATTAAGGGTTCCCGCCAGAGCCCGCTCCGGCGATAAGCCCTAGGCATTAGCTATCTGGCAACGCAACAGTAGAGACGCTTATATGTTACCTGTAAATATGTTAAATAAAATACTAGAATAGAAGTTCGTGTATCTTGTGATATCGCCTTCACATTAGTGTTGACATTCACATACCAAATACACAATATACAACATTGCTTAACACTCTCAGAAACAGTGTCAAAACTTTTATATGGTTGGAAGGATTCAAAGTATTGGCAGAACTAAACCCAGCATAAAATTAATTGTGTGTAACCTTTTACCGATTATTTCCAAAATGGCAGCGCCCATTGACAAGGACAGGATAACTGTCTCCGAAGAGAAAACGACTGTCGTGTTACAAAAAGATAGAAATTGTAAGACAGTGTTTAATTTTTAATCCGAACAAACAAATAGATCATGCTTCAAGGATTTTCACCTTGTAATTTACATACTTTGAATGAATGGAAATTATTTCGGTAGTGATAGGTGTTCGGATGTGATAGTTTTTCGGATCATGAACGAATGAATTCTCAGCAGTCAGCATAAATGTACTTATGGGTGATTGATTGTCAAATATATGTGTATTTCGAAATTTATGAGGTCCTTCCGCGCCTGATTATGTGTGGACCTGAAGTGTGTCCCAGCACTCCTACATAATTTACTTAATTGACTTGTGAAAGTTCAGACTAAAATTGAATTATAGCTGCAATTTCCAACTATTTATTTGTTACTTTAAGATTTTCATTTTTTTGTGGTCTTGTGCTGTGGGGGGCTGGTGAAGCCGGTGTACCCAGAGGAAACCCCACCTGTCTGGTATGGTGAGAAACAACCCAACATACATGCTTTTGGGAATGGGGATTGAACCCAGGTGAGAAGCGCCTGTACCAACCACAGCGCTAACCATATATCCATTACATTGAAAAATTTAAAATACTTTCCATTTAAAAAAGAAATACACATAGAAGTGTGCATGCCAGTTTCTAAAGCTATTTAATTTGAAGTATTTTGTAGTGTTCAAGAATCACAATTGTATTTATCTATCTTGCGTTGTTCACTGTGTTTCATGCATTATTATCTGTAAACCATACCTTTTAAATCATGATAAAGATAAATGCCCTGAAATTCAAGGTTCAAGGGGTTAACACAGCAAATGTGTTCCAGCTGGTCACATGCTCCAGTCCAATCTTATCAACTTCTAATGAAATGGCAGTCTTATCGAAACTGGTCTTTTTTTTTAATTAAAGTACTTATAGGTCCTGCAGAAAAGGAAAACAATCAGATTCTTCCATTTTGAACACGATAAATCTGTCACTGTATATAATAACATGTTTACTTTTATGAGGATCATCATACAACTACTTATGCTCCTAGTTGCAATAATCCAACTCCCCGCCATTGACCCTCCAGGTACTCATTTGAAATGTTTCTATATTAATTTGTTGTGCGTTTTTGCAGGGACACACTACCTTCTAGGACTAACATTGGCATTTGGGGTCACAGCAGGAATAGCTAACTACAGGACCATTAAAAAAGAAAGCAGACATTTGGAAGAAGCTGCAGCGAATCCTCATTTAGAAAGAGTAATCATCAAGTGTTTGTTTTATTCATGATATCAAATTGCATGCATTACATTTACTAATTGAACATGATTTTTTTAGTGCAGAAGCAGTTTTTAATTTAGGAAGGCTGAAAAATGTCGTGGGTACATAATATCATAGTCACTTCTGTGATCTTTCATTCTACAGTTTTTTTTAAATAAGAAACAAACTTAGTATTAGTAAAATGTTTTCGTAGAATACCTACTCTATCTGCAGATTTTTATTTAACACATTTTAAATATTTATTATATTTACTTCTAGATACATTATCAACGGCTGACAGCAAGAGCGCTTGGCATTGCCACAATCATAACAGTTCCGACGTTTGGATTATTACTTCTTGGGGTTTATAAACTGCTTGGAGTGTCTAATGTAAGAAATATGTTGACTTTAGTATTAGTGTGAAAATTTCAATCACATCATCATAAATGGCTAAATTTCAGTCACAATTAATATAGAATAGTTTGTGTGACTCATTGATTTGCGTCCCTAGACTTTTTTTCCTAGTACAATATTTATTTGCTTGTTTTATGCCCAGAAAATGTTGGAGGCATTAAGCGTTGTCTGCTGGTACCTTCATCTCGAATCTTGTGTTTTCAACTCCTTCTTTCACATCTGAAAGATTTTAATGTGAAGATGTTCGTAAAGGAATGACTTTTTGTTGAGATCAGTTTTGTCAAAATTAATGGTCATTTGTCTGTTTTTTCTGAAATGGAATTTTGTGTACTAAACTCCTATTTAGGTGCTTGCCAGAAGTTGCTTAAATTTTTCAAAGCTAAATGACGGTAATGTGTCGATGTTGCAAAGAAAAGAATATTTTCTGGTACCTGTTTTTGCTGAACTATGGTCCTTTGTTTGTTTTTCCACTGTGAAATATAAATCTAGTCCTCCAAATATTATTGTTTGAAATCCTCTAACAGCATGGCAGATTTTTCTCAAAGGTTCACAACTTAATGACCTTAATGTGTAGATAATTATTCTACTTTTGGCAGAATTATTGCCTCTTGTTGTTTTTTTTTTAACTTTTGAATATAATCCTTAACATATTTCAACTCTTGTGTAATTGCATGGCGGAACTAGCTCGAATGATAAATGACCTTAATGTGTGGATGATCATTAAGAAAGGAATTTTGGCTTCAACCAATTTGAACCGAAATTTGTTTTTTTTTCACTATTGATTTATATACTAAATTAAATTGTCAATATCTGTGTGTTTTGTTTTTATATAAATATTATAAAGTTTTTTAATATGAATTGTTTGTGAAAGCAAGTCCTCTTTATCTAAACAGTAGATTTGTCGGTGTCCAAACAAGTGTCTCGGGGGCATCGGTGTCTGTGACCAGGCCTTTTGCTGGCCATTTTGGGAAAAAAGCAATTTCAGGATTGGGAAATTTTTCGCGCGAAAGTCCACTGATTTGGGAAAAAATAATTTAATATAACTCCCTATAATAATTCAAATTGGAAGAAAAAAATCAAATACATAAAAGCTACATAATTTGTTAGATGTAATTGAAATAAAATAGAGATACATGTATAATAATCATTTGACAATTATTTCTAAAAACGAAAGCGTAGATGCGCCAGGAAAAGGTCTGGTGACGCACCTATATAGTTTTCCATACATGCCACATTATATATGTATGACAACATGTCCTATTTGCAAACTGAGTCTTTATGTAGAATGTATTGCTTAATTTACTGACACCATTTCATCAGTTTTCTACAAACTCAAGGTGTTTTGTAAAACAATTTCCAAATCTCTCTTTCTTTCAAGATAAAGGAATTTGATGCCAAGATTCGCGAACGCTTCCCTAAGAAGCCATCGGTGGGTCGGACAGAATTCAAGGACTTGCAGGACCTGGCCGACTACCTTGTTAGTGAGGACAGGAAGGCTGAGATGAGGAAAATGAACAAACAACTAGCAGACGAGACTGAGGGTTTCACAGACAATTCGTGCGAAAACTCCTGATGTCGGCTTTTGTTTCGTTTTATAGTTTGAATTTGAAAATTTACTGTTGCTTGTGTTTAAATCATGGATGCGCAATGGTGATCTTTCTTTCATATGCAAGACAGGTATTCAGTGACTTAAATGTACATTGTACATGGAGAAAATGCTCTCACCTGGTGAGACCAGCGTTTGATGAATAAGGTCTCCAAATGGCATCATTCAATTGCCATGGCGAGTGAGCAAGTGGAAGTTTACGCCTTGGCTCCCTTAAGGGTTGTAAGGGGATTATGGTAGCTGATATGGCCATATTGTCCTGACATGTTGGTAAGTTTGGAGAAGGTCAACAAACACAAATGATCGATAAATATACCTACCAGATCAAAAAAAGGGGCGCAGATACGAAAATTATGAGATTTGACACCATGTGACGTTCTGGCAGCTATATTGGTGGTTCTTTCATGTTCTTCAAATCCGCCGAATAGCTAGAACGATATGGTAGATGTCAGTCTCCATAAGATACTGTCATGTCCCAAAAGAATGTACAGTATCGATCACCTTTGATTTGTCTCTGCTGATTGGTTGGGAAATATGTCCCTTATAATGCCAAGATGGGGTTTCAAATAGTTCTTCTGTTTTGCTAGATCAATTTTAAAACGAAGAATTTCGGTGAACCCAGTAATTTGTGTGGTCCATATGTTCCGAAAATCTGGTCCGTTTAGTCCTGTCTGTATGGTCAATATCAGAGTAGTTTCCCATATGCAGATACAATGGCACTACTATTAACTATTATGCACATTTAAAAGATTAAATGATGCGTAAATATGAAAGTAAAACTCAAGCAATAGCTTGTCATGCCTCAATGTACATGTGTATACTGTACGAGTCGTTACAACATAAGTCAAAAAAGTCATTTTGCGTTTAGTTATGTTGACAAGTTCATGAAAATTGTGTGCTTTGACTGTCATGACTTATACATGTAGTAATTGTGTGTGGTATTCCGTAGACACAACAAAGTAGGTTTGCTTAAGCCAGTTTTCAGTGGATAGTGAGTAAAATTGTTAAGTAAGCATGTTTTTATTCAATTCTTTAATCATTCTGAAATAAATATTTTGTAATACATGTTTGCAGTAGTTTGTTCATTTGAGTTTATACTGTTACAATTTTCAGGGAGAAAGTTCATTACTTCAATAGTCACAACACAGTATATATACTCTACATTTCATTTACACGCAATGAGAATAAATATATACACCTATTAAATTAATGAATAACTCAGTCAAACTTCTTGTATCAGTACATGTCTACGCTCAACTCCACTCTCCCCAGATTCTCCCTGTTCCAAGCTTTTTTTCAAATCTGCCAACCCTTCCATATTTGGATGTTGTGACGGTGTGAATTGACACTGATAGGCCCAGGCATTTAATTAATATTTATAACGGCAACTGATGACATATCTAACAAACAGACTCTGCCGAGCAACAGAACAGACCAGTCTTCGCTTATTTATAATATGAAACGATGACCACCTAGTATTCTGTTCTGATAAATGACGTCTACCATACCCCGATGGCATCAAAGAAAGCAGTATCAATTAAGTTCGAATACTAAACATTACAACAATACACGAATGCCGCATGTTGCTTATTGAAATTGTGTTCAACAAAACTCCCAAATTTACTGGGGTTACAAACCAAGTTGGCCATTTGAACTCATTGTAAAATCACATGCCATATCGTCTTTAGGCATATGAATGAAACTTCCAACGGTAGCTAAGTCTCTTAGCGTAGCTTCATGGGCGAAATTAAGGACTTTAATCCAGGGTTCGAAGCTATGACGCCTGTTGTGAGCACCAAGTAAGTTTGACCTAGACTATAGCAATGAGTCGCGCTCTGGAAAAAGGTCGCCGTGGCGTAGTGGATATGGTGTCCGCCTAGCGACCGGGAGGTCACAGATTCGATCCCCATTGTGGGAGCGTTCTTTAGATCCTTGACCCCCCAAAGACACCAAGTTCTGGTTATAGTCCCAGGAAACGGACTCGAGAGCGTCAAATAAGCCTTAGGCTTTCGATGCAATCGAGCTAAAATAAATAGGTTTAAACTAAATTAATGCATGTGCGTAAAGTGTCTTCCTGATTAGCCTGTGCAGTCCGCACACAACTTAATAAGGAACGACACTCTCCGCTTTTGTGGAACTTTTCGTTTTGAAGGAGGTTTATTCTTGACAAACATTCAGCCTAGGCGGAAAGTGTCGTCCTGGTTAGCATGTGCGCATGCATTAATCCCTGTTTTCCCAGAGCGAGGATCAAATAAATACATGTAAAATTGTGTGACAGTTACGCATGTTGATGTTTATGAATAATCATATTCTGTTCACTGTAACAAGACCGTTTATCTTGACATGTCCAAAACATGGCGGATTATGAAATACAGCCGTTAATAAAACATTCGATTAATAGCGGAGGTGATATAAGAACCACGAAAGTACGTGTATATTGATAGCATACGTGCGCTGAAGACAATTGTGGCGTGTTCTGAGAAAACTGGGCAAAATGCTTGTGCGTAAAGTGTCATCCCAGATTAGCCTGTGCAGTCCGCTCAGGCTAATCAGGGACGACAATTTCCGCTTTAATGGAATTTTTCGTTTAAATGATGTCTCTTCTTAGCGAAAATCCAGTTTAAGCAGAAAGTGTCGTCCCGGATTAGCCTGTGCGAACTGCACAGGCTAATCTGGGATGACACTTTACGCACAAGCATTTTGCCCAGTTTTCTCAGAACACGCCACAATTGACTTTTAAGTTCAGACGTTCAAACATGGCAATGAAAGAAAATCGAATAGTCTTTTTTTTTCGTTTGAAATGTTATTAATTTTGTATCGATGATTTATTTCTTGTGAAACCCGATCAAATATCGTGTTACCTTTCATACCACAAGTAATCAATTACTTGCAAACGTTTGAACAAGCATACAATTCAACGAATTCGGTACGATTAAACCACACAAAATCCTGTACTTCTTGTTCAAATCTGTCATTCGAAAATACAAAAAGTGCCCAATGCCATTGAATATTTGGCTGTAAGCATTGTGCAAAAAGCAACCCTTATTTGTCGTGGTTATTGAAATTTTATCAAGAAATTCGAGAGTCTGTCATTATCCTTATTAAGCCCGATCGTCGAGGGTGCTCTCTGTTTATTTACACCCGGTCATAAATATGAAAGGATGGTATTATTACGGCTTTAAATAAAGCGCATCTCAGGCGATTTGGCTTATGAACAGCTAAGTGAACAATACCGGTTTAAATGAAGTCGAGACGTTTTCTATTTCAATAAGATCAAGTGTTTGTGTATGCTCAAAGAGGCCTGGTTCCACATAAAAAAACATCTATCTTAAGATCGTAAAATATGTCCAGATTGTGGCTGTTCGGAGTTAGACTCATTAATTAGTTCTTTTTTTAAACGGGTTTCAGTTAGTTAAAGCCTCATCATTTCTTTTACTTATCCTAATGTAATTCAATTTCACGTTCACAAAGTTCAAACTTTCTTTTCTTTTCTTTAAATATTGTTTGATTCTTTGTTCTTATAAGTTTTATTTTCACTTGCAGGATTTTCCATCTGAGCTTTTGAATGGGACTTATGTATATTGTCCTTTGTTTAAATTATCATGTTAGCACGACACTTACCTTAATAAATAACATGTATACTGAGATCTAATAAGTCATCTGTTCCGACGCTAGTAGCCCGATATTTTAACGGTAATAGTCAGTAATCCGTCGGTAAAGCTCTCAACTTTGGACTCGAAAAAACATTCGACTGCACTTCTTTGTTATGAAGTCTTCAAATGCTTTTAATGAATCGTCCTCACTGTATAGAAACCCCGAATGCGAATGCGAATATTTGCTTTTAACTTTGCAATTCAAGTCAGGGTTTCCCTTCAACCCCACTTCATGTCTCTTCAGCTGAAACCGCATTGATTCATTTAAGCCAATTATCTATGGAAGTCTATGAAACTGTTCTAACTCCAATTGGTGCAGACACGTTGAAATTTATTTTGTTCACAATTGTCATGCAACGTGCGTTGATTAAGTACATCCCAGCAAGTAAGATATGCGTTACATATAAGTTGAGCAAAAGGTTACCGTATGTGCAACCCATATGGAACCCTTATGGGTCTACATGTGTGTCCGGGGGTATACTTTAAAAATATCTTGCTATCTTAGTCTATTTTAGACCTTTTACACCACAACTAGTGTGTGGCCAATTTTGACCCCAGTAGCATTATTGGAACAAATTTAGTGCTGGGCAAGTACCGGTATATGATGTTTCGTACCAAGCATAAAACCTATGGGCATTGTCCCGTTAGAGAAGAATTTTTTTTGCATTGTTTTCGTTTAATATAAAATAACAACTAATAGGGAAAGTATCGTCTGCACCAATGCCAAAAATACTCTGGGCAAAAAATTGCAAGCTTTCAGAGGCTTTTTATAGACTCAAAAGAACCCTAAATTCTGAACCCACGTTTGGGAAACTCGTTGGGAGACGATATATATTCATTTAACTATTTGAGAGAGACTAAGTCAGTACATTAAACAGTAAACTCTTTGTGAGAGGTGTTTTCAGTATAGTTAACTATTTAAGAAAGACGAAGTCAGTGGGATTAACTTGTTGAAAGTGGTAATATTAATGCATCAAGCATTTTTGAACGGGGCTTAAAAGACCAAAATGCATTCAATGGTCGGTCTGAATCTACCTAATTCATCTGCCTGAAATAAAATGCCGAACCAATCTACATCTGTACAAGCAATAAAAAAAGACTGCAATAAAGAACTGGGGCTAACAATTCAAATCGTTTTGAGCAGGGAATTAACTGTATTCACTGTCTTATCTGTGCTTGTATGTTTGATTACACATGTAAAACTGTAAAATGTTCCATTATATAATAAGAGGTGGTGATCAATTGCTTGTATTCACATTTCATCGGTGGTCAATAGAAAGCGAATATGTATTGAACGATGAAATGAATGTTTCGTTTGCCTTTCATTTGTTATTATTGTCCATCGATTAAATTTTTATTTTAGCTACCAACTCGTAAAACGTTCAAACAAATCTTGTCTGACTATTATCATTTTAATTTAAAATTACCGCCCAAAGGTGATTGCCGTATATTATCATGTTTACTTGATCATCGTGGATTAAACGTAGAAAGTGCACAGATACTGTTAAGGACTAGCAGATTATTGCAGGTAATTTATTTGAGACGATAGATCTTTGGGTATTTAAAGAAGTTCACTCAATTTAACGCTGTTGCAATCAAGAAATCTTCTTCTTTTAATTTTACATTTTTTTTCTTCTCAAAAAACATTTGTTTGAGCAACACATTATAATTTTGAAAAAAGGGAGAGAAATTACGACAATTTACTCAAATAACAAATAAAACAAACATCATTCCAATCAAAATAAAACATTTATAGTACGACCCTTGTCAAGTATTTAAACATTACGAGGATAATAACATTTAAATGTATTTATCTGGTGAGATATTCGAATCTTAACGCTATTATCATAGTTATCGAAGTAACATTTCTATAGACTCATGAACGAGTTTAATGTTCATAAAGACGTGTGTTTTTCATGTTCAAGCAATAAAACAAGTTTATCGCTTGTCGTTTAGTCGACGCGCCTTAGGTGTTAAGTTTTATTTACTGTTTCTTATACAAACGCTTTATGTCATCGGATCGCTGTAAACAGTGTTTAGTGGTCTTTGCTAACATTAGTTTTTAATAACCTATTATGAAGATTTGTTTAAAAACATTAAGTGTAGATGGAAATTGTAAGTATAAATACGTTTATTTGTAATTTATACTTTACAATGTTGAACTTTAAACGTCTTAACATACAGTTGTCCACGTACCGAGTTAAGCAAAAATATTAATTTTGAGACGTGGGCGCAATTATGTATGTAATTCATGTGAATTTCATTTTACCAAAATAGGTTCTATTTTTTTGTAAATAAATAAGTAAACATGCAATTGTCTATTATTATTGGGGCGACATTCCAAATTGTCTTTAATTTGATGAGTCAACTTCAATTCCAGAAGACTCTTTGACACATATTTTTCTTTCGGACATGTACTTAATTTGTTTGTCAAAAGTTTTGTAAAACAAATCGCATTCCGTGTTCCTGTTTAGGCAATTAAGAAAAGGCAAGATACATTTAAATGCACAAATGATGTTGTCGTTTGTGCAAATCTGTTTCAAACTGCATTCTTTATGTATCTTCATTTCGACTGGCTCGTATTTTGGCACTTTCATTCGTTTGAACGGGATTACATATTTTTTTATGATCTGTACATTGCATTTTATTAAAACTTCACATGTTTTCGTATTATTTCTGATCGAATTATCTTTTCAACAGTCTTATTTTGAGATTCTATAAGAATTTTCATCTTAAATTAAAATTTAAACATGAATGTATCATGAATGACTCACTCCTCGCAAAATATATTTGACCTGACATGAACAAAAACGTAGTTTTTTTCGGTGTTTAAACTTAACAAAAAATCAATTTTAGATTCAGAGCCGGGATAACAGACAACACAAATGACTTCCTTATTACGAAGAACCAAATCGGCCAGCGCCCGGCTTTCAAAACAATATTCAGAATCGGATCTTCAAAACGCCTTCAACGTCCGGTTTGACTACAGCGAAACCTACCTTGATAATGAAAAGCTCGATAATAAATTGGAGGGCCACGCAGACGAACTACACCGCTAACGATATCGCGCGGGAGTCGAAGCAGACGAACTTTTGAAGAAAGCTAAAAAGGACGCAGACGAAAAACTGCAGTTGAAAAATAAGATTAAGGACAGAAATATGACGGAATCGACCGACAGGGTAACGAAATCTGCGAACATTAAGCGGAAATTGTCGCAGCCCGTTAGCATTCGACCGAAGTTGTCTATTGCAAAGGAATGTATCCATGAAGGGTCAGAAGATAACCCGGACGGTAAGGACTCATTAGACGAAATAGCAGTTGATGTCACAACAGCAGACAACTCCGACAAGCCGAAAGCTTTCCACAATTTGACAATGTTTCTTTTATCCCTACACAGGACAAAACCGCGGGCAGCTCAACACAAATCAAGAGATACAAAAGAATACAAAATCGACAGACTTATCGCAAACGAAACTGTTACCAAAAGCGATGCCGGCAACAGACCGGCGATTCAAAATTTGACTCACACAAGGCCTAGAGTGGTTTTATCTAAAAGGCCGGCTAGTTACCACGTTGGCGACGCACGAGGCAAAACGCCGCCCGTTGACCCAGATAAGGCTCAGTACGGCATTAACGTCAAGAAGGACTTCACGCGCTCCAGGCGAACGCTGGGCGATATCAGCAAGTTGGAACAGGACGCCAAGTACGGCTACGTGAACAAGTTCGAGGAGCGCCGGAAACGCCTTTTGGCCGAGTGTCGCGACACCAGTGTTGTGAATGACAGGATTAAGTACTGGATGAAGGATGTGGACGAATTCAAAATTCTCTCCAGTCCGGAAAATTCTCTCGAAAGGATTCTCCTACGTTCAAAGGCGTCGCAGCAAATGCACCGGTCGAGCACCCTAGCGTGATAATTGATGGCGTTCAGTCGTCCATATTTTGCATACAGACGTGGAGGATATAACCTCATGTATCGCTATTTGAGGTGTGAAAAAATGTTATTGGTCCGAAATGGGGCACGAGTGAGGATAATGGAAAAATATTATCTTAGTGCGTCAATATCGCGTTGCGTTTACAAACTATATTAAGCTAATACGATCGAATGTAGCAAACAAAAGCAAAACTCGATTTTTAATTTAGCGAATATGATTGAATGTATAAACAATGTTCCAGAACTTAATCTGGAATACCCAAAAATGTTAAGGGTAGGTAAACACAAATTAAGGTCGGTCGGGTTGGTGGAAACACATTTTTTTACACCTAATAAGGTGAACTACGTTAGTATATATGGCATCATCATATCAGCGTTATAAAACATGATGATTGTTAGTACGACCAACTGGACTTTTTTCCAATCAGATTAACACAAATATTTTTTGACTACAGAAGTTTATTTACATAATAATCTCGGCTCTTTGCCCGTGGTCCGGACCAGCTTCCTACAGGCGTCTCGGTTCTGGGCTAGTATCTCCAGCTGTATATTTTCATAATAGAGTATAGCTATATATTTGGTAATATCTTTTTCATATGCCTATTTTGCATGGATTATGTGCAAAATTGTTATAAAAACTTATTTTGTTAAAATTCAGTTTGAAAAATACATATTTTATAATACTAGTATATGTTTGCAGTTGTGTGTGTGTGTTTTTTTTTTTAATTATTTTTTTTAGTTTTTACTATCAAACGAGTTCCGCGTGTTTTTTTTATTTAAAGTGTGTTCAACAAGAATACGGAATTTGCTAGATGTTGAAAAATCCACTAATACGGGGTTACAAACCAAGTTGGCTCTAAAAACTCATTTTAAAACCACTTACCACATCATCTGTAAGCATATGAATGAAACATCCAACGGTAGTAAAGTCTCTCTTGGCGTATCTTTATTGGCGAAATAATGGGTTCGAAGCCTGTTGTGACAACCCAGTGAGTTAGACCTAGACTATAGACAAGAGTCACGCTCTGCGAAAACAGTGCTTAATGCATGTGCGTAAAGTATCGTCCCAGATTAGCCTGTGCAGCCCGCACAGGCTAATCAGGGGCTACACTTACAACCTTAACTGGATTTTCGCCAAAAAGGGGCTTTCTTTAAACAAACAGTACCATAACAGCGGAAAGTGTAGCCCCAAATAAGCCTGTGCGGACTGCACAGGCTAATATGAGACGACACTTTACGCACATGCATAAAGCTCGGTTTTCCAAGAGCGCTGCTCACATCAATCGATGCTTGTGAAATTTGTGTGACAGTTCGCATGTGAATGTTTATTTATTATCATCTATACAGTATAGGAATTGTGTTGACTGTTACGCGACCGTTTATCTTGACATGGCGAAAACAAGGCACATTATGAAACATTCGATAAATAGGAGATGGGATGCAAACACGAAAGTACGGGTATATTGACAGAATAAGTGCTCTGAAAGCAATTGGCTTTTATGGTCAGACGTTCAAACATGCCAATCAAAGAAAGAAAAACGAATATACTTTCGTTTCAATTGAAATGTTATTAATTTTGTATAGGTGATTTATTTGTTGTGAAAACCGATCAAATAACGTTTAACCTTTCATCCCAAAAGTAATCAATTACTTGCAAATATCTAAAAAGGCATACAACACAATGAAATCGTGACGATTTAAACCACACAAAATCCTGATTTCCTTTTTTAAGTCTGGCATTCAAAAATACAAAAAAGTGCACAATATCATTGCTTATTTTGGTTGTAAGCATTGTGCAAAAAACAACCCTTATTTGTCGTTGTGATTGAAAATTTCTCAAGAAATTCGAGAGCTTGTCATTATCCTCATTCAGCCCGATCTTCGAGGGTGCTCTGTGTTTATTTACACCCGGTCATAAATATGAAAGGAGGGTATTATTACGGCTTTAAATATAGCGCATCTCAGGCGAGTTGGTTTATGAAAAGCTAAGTGAACAATACCGATATAAATGAAGTCGAGACCTTTTCTATTTCAATGACACTATGACGCATGTAACGATCAAGTGTTTGTGTATGCCCAATGAGTCCTGGCTCAACATTCAAAAAAATATATATCTTAAGATAACAAAAAAAAATCAAGATTGTTGCTGTTTGTAATTAAAATCATAGATAAATTCTTTCTTAAACGGGTTTCTTTTCGTATAAACCTCATCATTTTTAAACTTATCATATTGTATCCCGGTAACTGATTTTCACGTTCACACAGTTCAAAATTTCAATAACAAGTATTTTTTTTAAATAAAGATTATTTTGTTTTATTTTCACTTTCAGAGTTTTCCGTCAGAGCTTTTTAATGGGACTTACGTATATGTATATTGTCTTTTGTTAAAATTATCGTGTTTGCACGACACTTCACTAAATAAATAACATAAATACTGAGATTTAATAAGCCACCTGTTCCGATGCTAGAAGCCTACTTCCGTATTGAATCTGAAAAAAATGATTGCTGAAGCAGTTGCAACACGTGAGTGATATTTTCAAGGTATTAACCAGTTATCCGTCGGCCTACCTCTCAACTTTGGAATCGCAAAAACAAACAACTGTATTTCTTCTTTCTTTAAAGTCTTCAAATGCCTTTAGTGAATCGTCCGCACTGTATAGAAAACCCATGAACAAAGCCTATGGCTTATGGTTTCCGTCCTGTTCGAATGCGAATATTTGCTTTTAACTTTGCAATTCAAGTCAGGGGTCCCCTTCCACCCACTCCAAGTCTTTTCAGCTGAAATCGCATTGATTCGATTAAGCCAGTTATCCATGGAAGTCTATGAAACTATTCTAACCCAAACTGACGGAGACACCTTTAAATTTCTCTGTACACAATTGTCATGCAACGTACGTTCATAACGTGCATCGCAGCAATTAAGATATGAGCCTCATATACGTTTTGAAATCGTTATTCATACGACCATCCATATAAGTACATTTGAGCATATCTTGCAATGTAAGTCTATGTAAAACATTTCCCACCACCACCCGTGTGTAGCCAGTTTTGACCCCAGGTGTCGGCGTTTATGCAATTTAGGCGTAATTTTCCCGACAGTTCATACACCGATGAAATGCAGAAAAATGCTATTCAATTCTTAAATATGTCCATATTAAAAATGGTTACCCTGAGTTGTGGTCAGCTTTGACCCAAGGATTAATTTATACACATGTGTAGATGCTGCTATAAACCAAATATTAGACTCATGGGCTTTGCGATTTCAGCCAAGACGATTTGGTTTGGGTTTCTTTATATAAGTCAATGTAAATCTGGTGACCCCCGAGGCGAGGACACTTCGACCCCATGGGAATAATTTGAACAAATACAATTTTAGGGGGCCCGAGAGGATGCTTCATACAAAATTTTGTATTGGGCTTCGCGATTTCAGACTAGAAGATGATTAAGGTTTCCCTATATACATTGTATGTCTATGTATAACTGGTAACCCCCAAGGCAAGGCCAGTTTTGACCCCAGGGACACAATTTGAACATATTTTGTTTAGGACCGCTAGAAGATGCTACATACCAAAAACTAGTATATAAACATTGGGCTTTGCGGTGTGATCTAAACAGATTTTTTAAGAGAGACGATGTCAATACGGCAAACTCGTTGAATATGTCAGTTCAGTTAACTCCAGAGAGCGGCGATGTCGGTACTGTAAACATAGGCCGATTTAGAGGGGCGGGGGGTGGGGGAGAGTACTGCGTAAAATGAACCAAGGTTCTACCTTTTTCAAAAACTTAAAATCATTGTACATTAAGCTATGTGTTAGCATTTTTGTAGTACGTTACTTTTGCGCCATTGCTCATTTTCTTAGGACATTGCTTTCGTTAAATATACAAAACAAAATGACAGGAAATTATCGTCTGAACCACTCCTGGGCATAAAACCTGCAACGTTCAGAAGCTTTTTGTGAATACAAAGAACCCAAAATCCAGAAGAAAGGATATCAAGTCAGTTAAAAGTTTTAGAAAGACTTTGTCAATACATTAAACTTTAGTATTTGTGAGAGGTGTCAAGCTTTTTTTAAGACCAACATGCGTTCAATTAGCGGTCTGAATATAGCTAACACATCTGTCTGATAATATTTGCCGAACAAATTTACATCAAGGGCAAACAATCAAAAAGACTGCAATAAAGAACTGGGGCAATTTATTCCAACAGTTTTGAGCAGGGAATTAAATGTATTCACTGTCTTATCTGTGCCTGTATGTTTGATTGCGCATGTTAACATGTGCATCGTTCTATTATATAATAAAAACTTGGGATCAATTGCTTGTATTCAAATTTCATCGGTGTTCAATAGAGAGCGACTATTTTTTTAACGCTGAAATGATCATGTTTCATTTGCTTTTCATTTGCTATTATTGTCCATCGATTAAATTTTAATTTTAACTACCAAATCTGCGACCGTGCAAAAACATCTTGTCGGACTATTATCTTTTTAAAGTTTAAGTAACCGCCCAGCGGTGATTGACGTTTATTATCATGTGTATTTCTTCATCATGGAGTAAACGTAGAAAGTGCACAGGGACTATTAAGAACTAGCAGAATATTGCAGGTAATTTATTAGAAACGGTTTGAATTGAAACTGTAGATCTCTCGGTATTTNGATATGTGCATTTTTTTGTATTGTATGGTCCGTAAACACATGTACCCCACTAGCTGACTGACTATCAGAGTAGTTTCTCTTTTGCAGACAAAATGATTAAACATTACTATTTACAATTACTAGTATGTATTTTCAAAAGATAAAGGCATTAAATGATGCGTTAATGTGAAATTAATGCGATAGCTAGTCATGCATCAATTTCTAGTGTATTTCCAACATAAGTATAAAAAAGTATAAAACAAACTCATTTTGCGTTGGGTAATGTGTGCATGCTAATGTAAAATATGTGCTTTGACCTTAATTGACTTTAATGCGGAGTAATTGTGTGTGTGCGTAATTGACCTTAACAAGGCGTAATTATTTGCGATATTCCTAGAAACAACAAAGTAGGTAGCAGTTTTGTGTTGTTGTGTGCAAGGTTATTTTAACGGGATTTATTCACAGTTTGTCGAAACTTTTCCAACTTTATGTCATAGCTTAAAAAAAAGAAAACTGTATGTCGGGGAGGTAAATGATACGAATGACTTAGACTCATGCTGTACATACAATTTCGCTTATGACTAACACCATTAGAAATTAATTAAATTATAAAGCGTTACAAAAGCAAAACTACTGTGTAATTTGGAGTGTTTCTTTCGTTTCCATGATATTTTGTGAAAATACGTGGATTGCTCATTATATTCTTGTTTCTTTTGATTATGTCAGTTTTCAGTGGATTGTATATTGTGTAATACTTGTTTGCAGTAATGTTTGTTCTGTTGAGTTTACACACGAATGCCGCATGTTGCTGAATCAAAGTGTGTTCAACAAGTCTCCGGAGTTTGTTTGATGTTGGAAACCCCACTAATCTGGGGTAACCAACCGAGTTGACCCTTTACACTCATTTCAAAATCACATTCCACATCATCTATAAGCATATGAATAAAACGTCCAGCGGTAGTTAAGTCTCTCTCAGCGTTAGCTTCATTTGCGAAATAAGCGTGTGTAATCTGGGGTTTGAACTTACGACACGTGTTGTCAAAAAAGACTAAAGTAAGAACGAGACTATATAAATCGATGCATGTGAAAATGTGTGACAGCTATCCATGTGAAGTGGCATGTAGAATCACATATGTACGCATACTATTTACTTACGCGAACGTTTATCTTGACATGGCGAAAACAAGGCGCATTATGAAACTCAGCCTTTAATAAAACTTCGATTAAATGGGGAGGGAATAAGAACACGAAAGTACGAATATATTGGTGTCATAAGTGCGCAGAACGCAATTGGCTTTTATGTTCAGACGTTCAAGCATGACAATGAAAGAAAGAAAACGAATATACTTTATTTTCGTTTGAAATGTTATTAATGTTGTATCGGGGATTTATTTCTTGTAAAAACGGATAATATTTCGTATTACCTTTCATCCCAAAAGTAATCAATAACTTGCAAATATTTTACAAGAATACAATTCAACGACTTCGGGCGAATAAAACCACACAAAATCCTGTACTCACTTTTCAAATATGGCATTCAAAAACACAAAAAAGGGCGCATCGCAATAACCTAAGTGGCTCTAAGGATTGTGCAAAAAAAACGTCCCTTATTTGTCGTTGTCATTGACATTTTATAGAGAAATTCGAGAGTCTAACATTATCGTTAATCAGCCCGGTCTCCAAGGGTGCTCTATGTTTATTTACACCCGGTCATAAATATGAAAGGAGGGTATAATAAGGGCTTTAAATATAGATCATCTCAAGCAAGTTGATTTATGAAAAGCTATGTGAACAATACCAGTTTAAATGAAGTCGAGACCTTTTTATTTCGATGAGATCATGGCGCATGAAAAGATCAAGTGTTTGTGTATGCTCAAAGAGTCATGGTCCACATAAAAAAAAACAAAAAAACAACATATATGTTAAGATTGAAAAAATATCAAGATTGTGGCTGTTTGGAGTTAAAATCATCGATTAATTCTTTGTTACCAGGTAAATGGTTTTCTTCTGATTTAAACATTATCATTTTTATATTTATGATATTGTAACTCATTTTCACGTTCACATAATTCAAACTTTAAATTATTTCTTTAAATATTTTTCATAAAGATTATTATGTCATAAGTTGTATTGTCACTTTCAGGATTTTCCGTCAGAGGCTTAATTGGACTTGCGTATATGTATAATGACCTTTGTTTAAATTGTCATGTTTGCACGACACTAAACTAAATAAATAATACGTATACTTGGATTTAATAAGCCATCTGTGCCGACGCTAGTAACCTACTTCCGTATTCAATCTGAACACATTAATTTCTGAAGCTGTTGCAATATGTGAGTGGTACTTAACGGTATTAGCCTGTTATCCGTATGTAGCTCTCAACTTTGGAATCGCAAAAACAAACAACTGCACTTCTTTGTTATGAAGTCTTCAAATGCCTTTAATGAACAGTCCTCACTGTATAGAAAACCCATATGAACAAAGCCTATGGCTTATGGTTTCTGCCGTGTCGAATGCGAATATTTGCTTTTAACTTTGCAATTCAAGTTAGGGTTTCCCTTCCACCCCACTTCAAGTCTCTTCAGCTGAAGCCGGATTGATTCCTTTAAGACAGTTATCTATGGAAGTCTATGAAACTATTCTAACACAAACTGGTGCAGACACATTTATTTTTTTGTGTTCATAATTGTCATGCAACGTACGCTCATTAAGTGCATCCAAGCAAGTAAGATGTGCTTCCCAATTTAATTTGCAAAAATGCAAGTACGGCGTTCTCCTCCTAACATGTACCAACCCTCCACTAAAAAAAATAACAACTCGAAGTCATTATTCATTTATGCCGTACGTTAATTTCGCGTCATAATTCATTTTGATATGTATTGTTTTCGTTAAATACACAATAGCAAAAGACATGAAAATGTCGACTGAACCATAGTGAAAAAAGTGAATTGAGGCTCAAAAGAACCCAAAATCATGAAACAGCGCCTGGTAAAGTCTTTGAGAGACGATATCAATTCAGTTTACTCTCACAGAGACACCATGTCAGTACATTAAACAGTAAACTTCGTTTCAGAGTTGTTTTTAGTATAGTTAACAATTTGAGAAAGACAATGTCAGTGCGATTAACTTTTTGAGAGTGTTGGTTAGCGAATCAAGCTTTTTTGAAGGGGGTTTATACATGCATTAACTGATCGGTCTAAATAAAGCTTAAACATCTGTATGAAATTGTAAGACGAACCAATTTACATCGTGTGCAAACAATAAAAAGATCCGCAATAAAGAACTGGGGCTAATACTTCAAATCGTTTTAAGCAGGGAATGAACTGAAATCACTGTCTTATCTGTTCGCGTATGTTTGATTGCGCATGTTAACCTGTAAAATGTTCTATTATATAATAAGAGCCGGTGATCAATTGCTTCTATTTAACTTTCATCGGTGTTCAATAGAAAGCGAATATGTATTGAAATCTGAAATGATCACGTTTCGTTTGCCTTTCATTTGCTATTATTGTCCATCGATTAAACTTGTATAATAGCGACAATCCGAGAACGTGCAAATACATCTTGTCTGACTATTATCTTTTTAAAGTTTAAGTAACCACCCAAATGTGATTGACGTATATTATCATTTCTACTTGATCATCATGGATTAAACGTAAAATGTGCAAAGATACTGTAAAGGACTAGCAGATTATTGCAGGTAATTTATAAGAATCGGTTTTCATTGAAACGATCGTTATTTACGGTATTTACATATCCAATTTAACGCTGTTTCAATAGAGTCATCTTCCAATTGTCAACCGATGTTTCGCAGTACGGTTTTTTTGGTCATTTTATTGAGTTTTGCGTATTGCTGCCGTCTTCTTTATCACGCAGTTATTAAACGTAAATATTGAGACATATAGTGTTTTTTTTCTTGGAATGCGTTGGCAATGTATAAGAAATGTCTTTGAGTTATTTTTCATATATTTCATCGCACAGATGGAAATGTTTATTGCAAACAATCTTACAAAGTTTGCTGTTGTAACTGCAATGTGATTTCACATTAAATTGTCATTTTAACACTACAATTTCATGTTTGTCAAAATGCCATCGTTTGAGTAACATACTATAATTTTGCAAAATGGAAGAGAAATTACGACAATTCACTCAAATAACAATAAATCATAAGTATTTGAATTCAAGTAAAACATTTATAGTAAGATCCGTGTCAAGTATATACAAATTTAAATGTGGTTATTACGTGGACGAGATTGACGTTCAGAAAGACATGTGTTTTTCATGTTCAAGCAATAAAACAAGTTTATCGCTTGTCGTTTAATCGACGCTCCTTAGATGTTAAGTTTTATTTACAGTTTCTTATACAAACGCTTTATGTCATCGGATCGCTTTAAACAGTGTTATACGATCTTGACTTACAATGGTTTTTAATAACATATAATAAAGATTTATTTAAAAGCTTTGAGTGTAGATGGATATTGTAAGTATAAATACGCTTATGTGTTATTTATACCTTTTAATGTTGAACTATTAACGTTTTAACATACATTTGTCCACGTACTTAGTAAAGCGAGTTTATAAATTTAAGACCATGACAAAATTTTGTTTGTAAGTTAAGTAAATTTCATTGAGACAAAAATATGTTCTTAATTTGTAGAATAAATAAATACACATGCAAATGTCTATTATTAGTAGGGTGAATTTCCAAACTGTCTTCAATTAGATGAATTAACTGTAATGCCATAATACGCTTTGACACATATTTTCCTCTAAGACAAGTACTTCATCTTTTGTGTCAAAACCGCATTCCGTGTGCCTGTTTTGGCAATTAGTCAAAAAGAAAGATGAAGTTAAATGCACAAATGATGTTGTTATTTGCGCAAATGTGTTCCAAACCGCATTCTTTGTGTATCTTCATTTTGGCAGGCTCGTAGTTAGGTTGCACTTTCGTAAATTTGTATTTAAATATTGTTTATGATCGGTGGATTGCATTTCATTAAACTCCAATAGATTTTTAGTATTATTCATGAGAGTATTTTCTTTTTTCTAATGGTATTAAATTAAGATTCTATATGAATCTTGATATAAATTTAAATTCCAAAATAAATGTATCATGAATGAATCACTCATCACAAAAAAAATATAATTGACCTGACATGCAAAAACTAACGTTTAACGTTGCGTTCGGTATTAAAACTTAACACAAAATTCAATTTTAGATTCAGAGTCAGAATAACAGCCAACGGAAATGACCTCCTTATTACGAAGAACCCAATCGGCCAGCGCCCGGCTTTCAAAACGATATTCGGAACCGGATCTTCAAAACTCCTTTAACGTCCGGTTTGACTACAGCAACACCTACCTCGAGAATGAAGAGCTCGATAATCAATTGGAGGAACGAGCAGACGAACTACACCGCGAACGATACCGCGCAGAAGTCGAAGCAGAAGAACTTTTGAAGAGAGCGAAAGAGGACGCAGATGAGAAACTGCAGTTGAAAAATAAGATTAAGAGCAGAAACTTGACGGAATCGACCGACAGGGTCACGAAATCTGCGAACATTAAGCGGAAATTGTCGCAGCCCGTTTGCGTTCGACCGAAGTCGTCTGGTGCAAAGGAATGTATCCAGGAAGAGTCAGAAGATAACCCGGACGGTAATAAAACGTTAAACGAAATACCAGTTGATATCACAACAGCAGACAACTCCGAAAGGCCGAAAGCATTTCACAATTTGACAATGTTTCTTTTATCCCTTCACAGGCCAAAACCACGGACAGCTCACCAAAAATCAAGCGATAAAAAAGAACACAAAATCGACAGACTTATCGCAAACGAAACTGTTACCAAAAGCGATGCCGGCAACAGACCGGCGATTCCAAACTTGACTCAAACAAGGCCTAGAGTGGTAATACCTAAGAGGCCGGCGAGTTACCACGTTGGCGACTCACGAGGCAAAACGCTGCCCAACGACCCAGATAAGGCTCAGTACGGCATTAACGTCCAAAAGGACTTCACGCGCTCCCGGCGGACGCTGGGCGATATCAGCAAGTTGGAACAGGACGCCAAGTACGGCTACGTGAACAAGTTCGAGGAGCGCCGTAAACGCCTTTTGGCCGAGTGTCGCGACACCGGTGCCCTCAATGACAGGGTAAAGTACTGGATGAAGGATGTGGACGAATTCAAAATTCTCTCCAGTCCGGAAAATTCTCTCGAAAGGATTCTACTACGTTCAAAGGCGTCGCAGCAAATGAGCCGGTCGAGCACCTTAGCGTGATAATTGATGGCGTTCTATTGGGCCATATTTGTCATACACACTTGGAGGATATTACCTTATTTTTCACTAGTTTACGTGTGAAAATTGTTATAGCTCCAAAACGGGGCACGCGTGAGGATAATGGAAAAATAAGATTTTATTGCATATTGCGATAACAAACTTCACCGAAAGTTTAAACCAAACTTCTACAATGTGAGAGATGTGAAGAATACAAAGTAGGTTTTATATTCAACATCATTTAACAATGATATTCTACTATTCATAGATGTGATAAATATTATTTTTGACAAATATCGTGGTGTAAAGTGCCACTTTCTTTTGCATTAGACGTACGTATATAGATGTCCACGTGAATCAGCTTTTAATATATGAGCCTCGCTCTGGGAAAACGGGGTTTAATGCGTTACCTTAAGTGTCGTCCCAGATAAGCATGTGCAGTCCGCACAGGCTAATCAGGAACGACACTTTCGGGGTTTATGGATTGTTTATAAAGAAAGTCTCTTCTTAGCGAAAATCTAGTTTAGGCGGAAAGTGTCGTCCCTGATCAGCTTGATCGGACTGCAATTCTAAACTAGGACGACAATACGTGGATGGCCTATTATATTCTTGTTTTAGACTGGCGCTATTAAGTTGTGCTTGTTTAATCGATCAATTTAAAGCATTTTATGGCGAACTTAAAAAATGCCAAAATCAGCAAACAAGTCTCTTTAATAACTATCGACTTAAAAATTGGCAAACATCGCTACAAATCAAAACAGTTTTTTTATCAGTTTTTTTAACAAACTTTACATTGTAAGCATAATAGGATTTACTGAAATAATAATCAAATTGACATGTAGAATTAAGTACCGGTAATACATTGGAAATAACATTATCATTGTATTTGAAATGTGTTCACATCACTATTACTGAGTATGGCTGCCCCTAATAAGTATCAGAAAGTAAACGTGACTTTTTATTTTATTAATACTATGTTGCAACAATCATCTGTGATAACCATGTTAAATTGTGATATTATGCATATTAAGATGAACGCATGCTTTTAATAATCCCGTTGTGTACCAAAATCTTAATTGTTAAGTGTTAATGTGTTTGTTCATATGGTTATATATCTTTGAATCATTTTGCTTTTTCAGTGTGTGTTTTATGGACCCCACAGGAAATAAGCTTTCAGCTGAATGGGTTATCCATAGGTCCTTAGCATTCATGCTCATATGAACCTACTTTAGTTACAAAACTTACGTATTGTTAAAAGTATGCATACAGCAACAGCGTTTTATTTGATGCTCTTAAATTGGAATTTTAAATCACCTAGTCTTAATTCTTTGAAATCTGTGATATATTCTATGTCTTATGTGTAATATATTTGTATGTGCTAATGACCTTAAATGTAAATAAATAAATATATAGCTCGGATTATTGTTACCATCCCTATCACTTGGTGACTGGGCAAAATACTATGGGTGCTAGTGGTTATCCGTGCCTGGGCTCACTTGGTGACTGGGCAAAATAATATGGGTACTAGTGGTAATCCGTGCCTGGGCTGAAACACGAAGAGATATTGATTTGATAACAAGTGAAAAAAAAAAACGTTTTTAATTTTCAATTTATTATTGCATGCCATAATATTGTATTTTCATTTTTTTTTAAAGATTAGGTAACAAATAAACTGATGAAATAAACTTTCGATTTCTAGCGATTGTTGCGATTTTCTAATTTGAGGGTTATATCACTAAAACACAAATCAAATAAAGTTATGGTCAGTAATTTGTCATAAAAAGTATATGGCTGTATAGGTAAGAGATTGTTATACCACAACGAGCGAACATTAATAAAGTTTTATTTCATATTCACTATTACATGACTGTTTAGTCGGTAGCTTTTGCTCAGTATACATGTATAGCTCCAAGAAGCGCAGAAACGATACACTATGTTTCGTTGATTTTTTTACACACACAAGTTATTTCCCAATATAATAAGGATATATCATGATATGTTAAAATCTTCAAAATGTCTATAACACATTATTGCTTTAGTTAGTTTAATGTTTATGTATCTTATATGATCGAATGTAGCAAAATGATACAAAAATCACTGGTTAATTTAGCGAACAGGATGGAATGTAGAACAAATATTTGAAACTAAACATTGAATACCAAAACGTATTTTAGGAAGGCACAAACAATGAAGGTTGATTGGGTTGGTGGAAACACCTTTTTACACCTTATAGCTGAACTGATGTTAGTATCAGCGAAATCATCATATAAGAATTAAAAAATATGATAATTGTGAGCAAGATCAATTGGAGTTTGCCGATCAGACTTACAAAAAGTATTTGACCATATAAATATATTTTCATAATGGACCATACATGTATTTACATTAAGTAATATCTTTTGCTTACGCCAGTTTTCAGTGAATTGTGTGTAAAATTGTTATGAAAACCTGTTTCTTTTAAATTCTGAAATTATATTAAAATAAATAAGTTGTAATACGAGTTTGCAGTTATGTTTGTTATTTTGAGTTTACATACGAATGCCGCATGTTATGTTACTCATTGAAAGTGTGTTCAACAAGTCTCCGGAATTTGCTTGATGCTGAAAAACACACTTATCTGGGGTTACAAACCATGTTGACCCTTTATACTCATTTTAAAATCACATACCACATCATCTATAAGAAAATGAATGAAACTTTCAGCGCAAGTTAAGTCTCTCAGGGTAGCGTCATAGGCGAAATAAGAGTGTGTAAACCGGGGTTCGAACCTACTACACATGTTATAAGAGCCCAGTGAGTCAGAACGAGACTATATGAGCCTCGATCTGGGAAAACTGAACTTTATGCATGTGCGTAAAGTGTCATCCCAGGTTAGTCCATGCACTGCGCACAGGCTAATCAGGGACGGCACTTTCCACCTGAACTGGAATCTTGCTAGGAAGAGATTTCCTTTAAACGAACAATACAATAAAAGCGGAACGTGTCGACCCTGATTAGCCTGTGCGGACGGCACAGGCTCGTCTGGGATGACACTTAACGCACATGCATTAAGCCCGGTTTTCCAAGAGCGCGGCTCAAATAAATCGATACATGTAAAATTGTGCGACAATTACGCATGTGAATGTTTATTTATAATCATATATATATATATACGGATGGTGTTGACTTTTACCCGATCGTTTATCTTGACATGTCGAACACAAGGCGCATTATGAAATACGGCCGTTAATAAAACATTCAATTAATAGCGGGCAGGATATGAACACAAAATAACGTGTATATTGGTAGCATACGTGCGCAGATAGCTATGGGATTTTATGTTCAGACATGACAATGAAATAAACTTTTTATTCGTTTGAAATGTTATGAATGTTGTATAGGTGATTTATTTCTTATGAAACCTGATCAAATATTTATTTATTTCATCCCAAAAGTTATTAATTACTTGCAAATGTTTTAACAAGCATTCAATTCAACGAATTTTTGACGATTAAAATCACACACAATCCTTTACTTACTTTTGAAGTCTGGCAAAAATACAAAAAGTGCACAATTCCATTACCTATGTGGTTGTAAGCATTGTGCAAAAAACACACCCTTATTTGTCGTTGTTATTGAAATTGTATCAAGAAATTCGAGAGTCTGTCATTATCGTTAATCAGCCCGATCTTCGAGGGTGCTCTGTGTTTATTTACACCCGGTCATAAATATGAACGGAGGCCATTATTATGGCTTTAAATATAGCGCTTCTCGGGCGAGTTGGTTTATGAAAAGCTATGTGAACAATACCAGAATAAATGAAGTCAAGACCTTTTCTATTTCAATGACACCATGACGCATGTAAAGATCAAGTGTTTGTGTATGCTTGAAGAGTCCTGGCTGCACATTAAAAAAAGAATCTATCTTAAGATTGCAATAAAATGCCATGATTGTGATTGTTTGGAGTCAAACTCATTGATGAATTTCGTTAAATGGGTTTCTCCTGGTTTTAAACATAATCATTGTTTTTAAAATGTATTATATTCTAATCCATTTTCACGGTCACACAGTTCAAACTTTCAATTACTTCTTTCAACATTTTTCATAAATATTATTTTGTCATATAAGTTTTATTGTCACTTTCTGATTTTCCGGTGGAGATTTTTAATTATATTAACGTACATTTGTATTATTGTCTTTTATTTAAATTATAATGTTTGCACGATACTTAAATAAATAAATAACGTGTATACTGGGATATAGTAAGCCATCTGTGTCGGCGGTAGTAGCCTTCTTCAGTATTCAATCTGAACAAATTAATTTCTGAAGCATTTGCAACATGTGAGTGATATTTTAGCGGTATTAACCAGTTATCCGTCGGTGTAGCTCTCAACTTTGGAATCGCAAACAAAACAGCAACTGCATTTATTTGGTATCAAGTCTTAAACGGCCTTTAATGAATCGTCCTCACTGTATAGAAACCCCATCTGAACAAAGCCTATGGCTTATGGTTTCCGTCGTGTTTGAAAGCGAATATTTGCTTTTTACTTTGCAATTCAAGTCAGGTTTCCATTTCCCAAGTGCTTCCCAGCAAGTCAGATATGTGTCCCGTGTACTTTTTGCCAAAGGTAACCATATCGGCAACACTAATGGGTACCATATGGGGTACATGTCGATCCAGAGGTAGAATTTGAACATATCTTGCTACGATAGTCTATATAAAACGTTCACACCACCTCCCGTGTGTGGGTAATTTTGACCCAAGGAGCATTATTGGAAAACAATAAGTAATGGGTCACTATATGATGTTACATACTAAGTATTACACCTATAGGCATTGTCCTCTTAGAGAAGAAACTAATAGAGGGAATATGTCAGTAAAGTAACCTCTTTGGGAGAGGCGATGTCAAAGACGATGTCAGTACGGCAATCTCCTTGATAGACGCGATGTCAGTACTGTACACATATGTCGATTTATAGAGGTGATAGAGGGATGGAAGACGTCGTTCGACCCCTCCCCACTCAAAAATGAACCAAGGTTCGACCATTTCCAAAAACTTTAAGTCATTATACAGTAACTTGTAAGTTAGGACGTGTTGATGTTCATTACGTTTGCGCCTTTGCCCATTTTCTTAGGGTATCGTTTTCGTTAAATATACAATAACAAATTACAGGAAAATGTCGCTTGCACAAAGGTGAAATAACTGCTTCTGGGAAAAACACTGGTAAACTTTCAAACGTGTTTTGTGACGCAAAAGAATCCAAAATCCTGAATTCGCGCCTGGTGAACTCTTTAAGCGACGATGTAAAATCAATTAATTCTTTGAGGGAGACTACCGGTATGTCAGTACATTTAACAATCAACTCTTTGAAAGAGGTGTTTTCAGTATAGTTAACAATTTGAGAAAGACGATGTCAGTGCGATTAACTTGTTGAAACTGGTGATATTTATGCATCAAGCTTTTTTGAATGGGGCTTAAAAGACCAAAATGCATTCAATGGTCGGTCTGAATATAGATAACACATCTGTCTGAAATTAAATGCCGAACCAATCTACATTGTGAACAGGCAATCAAATTGACTGCAATAAAGAACTCGGACAAATAATTCAAACAGTTTTGAGCAAGGAATTAATTGTATTCACTGTCTTATCTGTGCTTGTATGTTTGATTACACATGTTAAACTGTAAAATGTTCCATTAGATAATAGGAGCTTCTGATCAAATGCTTCTATTTAAATGTCATCGATGTTCAATAGAAAGCGAATATGTATTGAACGATGACATGATCACGTTTCGTTTGCCTTTCATTTGCTATTATTGTCCATCGATTAAATTACTATTTTTAGCTACCAACTCCGAGGACGTGCAAATACATCTTGTCTGACTATTATCATTTTAATTGTAAATTACCGCCCAAAAGTGATTGCCGTTTATTATCATGTTTACTTGATCATCATGGATTAAACGTAGAAAGTGCGCAGATACTGTTGAGGACAAGCAGATTATTGCAGGTAATTTATTAGAAACGGTTTTCATTGAAACGATAGATCTTTGGGTATTTAAAGAAGTTCACTCAATTTAACGCTGTTTCAACCAAGAAATCTTCTTCTTTTAATTTTACAATTTATTTTTTCTCAAAAAACATTTGTTTGAGCAACACATTATAATTTTGAAAAAGGGAGGGACATTACGACAATTTACTCAAGTAACAAATAAAACATACAGCATTTCAATCAAAACAAAACATTTATAGTACGATCCTTGTCAAGTATTAAACATTACGATGATAATAACATGTAAATGTTTATCTGGTGAGATATTCGAATTTTAACGCTATTATCATATTTATCGTAGTAACATTTCTATAGACACATGAACGAGTTTAATGTTCATAAAGACATGTGTTTTTCATGTTCAAGCAATAAAACAAGTTTAATGCTTGTCGTTTAGTCGACGCGCCTTAGATGTGAAGTTGTATTTACTGTTTCTTATACAAACGCTTTATGTCATAGGATCGCTGTAAACAGTGTTTAGTGGTCTTTGCAAACATTAGTTTAAAATAACTTATAGTGAAGATTTATTTAAAAGCATTAAGTGTAGATGGAAATTGTAAGTATAAATACGTTTATTTGTAATTTATACTTTACAATGTTGATCTTTAAACGTCTTAACATACATTTGTCCACGTACCTAGTTAAGAAAAAATATTAATTTTGAGACGTGGACGCATTTATGTATGTAATGTATGTGAATTTCATTTTTACCAAAATATGTTCAATTTTTTTTTGTAAATAAATCAGTAATAAGCAATTGTCTATTATTATTGGGGCGACTTTCCAAGCTGTCTTTAATTTGATCAGTTAACTTTAATTCCAGAATACTCTTTGACATATATTTGACGTTTGTACAGGGATTTAATATTGTTTATGATCGGTAAATTTCTTTTCCACAGTCTTAAATAAAGATTTCATAAGAATTTTGACATTAAATTAAATTAAATAATGAATGTATCATGAGTGAATCACACCTTCGCAAAAATTATATTTGACTTGACATGAAAAAACTGACGTAGTACGTTTCTTTCGGTGTTTAAACTTAACAGAAAAATAATTTTAGATTCAGAGCGTGGCTAACATACAATGAAAATGACCTCCTTATTACGAAGAACCCAATCGGCCAGAGCCCGGCGTTCAAAACAATATTCGGAACCGGATCTTCAAAACTCCTTCAACGTCCGGTTTGACTACAGCGACACCTACCTCGATAATGAAGAGCTCGATAATCAATTGGAGGACCAAACAGACGAACTACACCGCGAACGATACCGCGTGGGAGTCGATGCAGACGAACTTTTGAAGAAAGCGAAAAAAGATGCAGACGAGAAACTGCAGTTGAAAAATAAGATTAAAAACAGAAACTTGACGGAATCGACCGACAGCGTCAAGAACTCAGCGAACATTAACCGGAAATTGTCGCAGCCTGTTTGCGTTCGACCGAAGTCGTGTGTTGCTAAGGAATGTATCCAGGAAAAGTCAGAAGATAACCCGAATGGTTATGAAACATTAGACGAAATAGCAGTTGATATCACAACAGCAAACGACTCCGAAAAGCCGAAAGCATTTCACAATTTGACAATGTTTCTTTTATCCCTACACAGGACAAAACCGCGGACAGCTCAAAACAAATCAAGCGATAAAAAAGAATACAAAATCGACAGACTTATCGCAAATGACACTGTTACCAAAAGCGATGCCGGCAACAGACCGGCGATTCAAAATTTGACTCAAACAAAGGCTAGAGTGGTGTTATCTTAAAGGCCGGCGAGTTACCACGTTGGCGATGCACGAGGCAAGACGCCGCCCGTTGACCCAGATAAGGCTCAGTACGGCATTAACGTCCAGAAGGACTTTACGCGCTCACGGCGGACGCTGGGCGATATCAGCAAGTTGGAACAGGACGCCAAGTACGGGTACGTGAACAAGTTCGAGGAGCGCCGGAAACGCCTTTTGGCCGAGTGTCGCAATACCAGTGCTCTGAATGACAGGATTAAGTACTGGATGAAAGATGTGGACGAATTCAAAATTCTCTCCAGTCCGGAAAATTCTCTCGAAAGGATTCTTCTCCGTTCAAAAGCGTCACAGCAAATGAGCCGGTCGAGCACCTTAGCGTGATAATTGACGGCGTTCTAGAACGTAGGGCCATATTTTTCAACCACACGTGGAGGCTATTACCTCATTTGTGACTATTTGAGGAGTGAAAAATATTGGTCCAAAACGAGACACGCGTGAGGATAATGAAAAAGTATGTTTTGCGTGGATATTAAAAAACTTCACCGTAAATTTAAATCATACTGCCGTTTTTAACGAGGACAGTCCGTGTGGGCGCCGTGTCGATTGCGTGTTGCTGCCGGGTTTGTGCGTGTTGGTCCATGTAGATGCCGTGTTTTCACCGGAGTGGTGGTCGTTGGAAGACCGTCGACGCTCAAAAATCGCAAATCTTGATCCGGTACTGCCGTATCCATCCGTGCTTATATGGGACTTGGGGTTTAGTCTCATGCTGAAAATACAATTTCGTTTATGCGTAACATCATTAGAAATTGATAAAATTATAAAGCGCTTCAAACACAAAACGACTGTATAATTTGGAGTGGTTCTGTCGTTTTCATTACATTTTGTTAAAATACGTGAATTGTTTATTCTATTCTTGTTTTATACTGGAGCTCTTGAGTTCTGATTTTTACATGTGTCAATTTAAAGCATTTAAAGCCAACCCGACTAAAAAGGTGTTTGACTTCAGCAATTTATTTCCATAATAGAGAATACAAACACATTTGCTAACATCGCTTGTGTATGCCTGTTTTCAGTGGATTGTGAGTAAAATTGTTATTTTAACTTGTTTTGTTTAAACTATTAAACCACTCTGAAATAAATATTTTGTTATAACGTTTGCTGTAAAAAGAAATATGTTTACTCAAATTACCGCATGTTTCTCATTAAAAGTGTGTTCAACACGACTCCGGAATTTGCTAGATGCTTTAAAATCCATTAATTTCGGGTTTCAAACCAAGTTGACCCTTAAAACTCATTTTAAAACCGAAAATTTGAAAAACAGCGGAAAGTGTCGTCCCTGATTAGTCTGTACGAAAAACATATGCTAATCTGGGACGACACTTAATGCACTTGCATAAAATCCCGTTTTCCCACAGCGAGGCTTAAATCGATACATGTGAAATTGTGTGACAGTAATGCATGTGACTGTGTATNTATATATACGGATTGTGTTGACTGTAACGCGACCTTTAATCTTGACATGACAAACTCAAGGTGCATTATGAAATACAGCCGTTAATAAAACATTCGATTAAATAGCGGAGGAGGTAGGAATACGAAAGTACGGGTATATTGGTAGCATAAGTGCGCACAAAACAATGTGCTTTTATGTTCAGACGTTCAAACATGACAATGAAAGAAAGAAAAACGAATAAACTTTCGTTTCTTGTGAAATGGTATTAATTTGGTATCGGTGATTTATTTGAAAACCGATCACATCGCATTTCCTTTCATACCATAAGCAATAAATTACAGTACTTGCAAACGTTTAAACAAGCATACAATACATTGTTTGGGACGATGTAAACCACACGCAATCCTGTACTTACTTTTGAAGTCTGACATTCGAAAATACAAAAAAGTGCGCAATGCCATTGCCTATTTGGTTGTAAGCATTGTGCAAAAAGCAACCCTTATTTTTCGTAGTTATTGTAATTTCTCAAGAAATTCGAGAGCTTGTCATTATCCTCATTCAGCCCGATCTTCGAGGGTGCTATCTGTTTATTTACACCCGGTCATAAATATGGAAGGAGGGTATTATTACAGCTTTAAATATAGCGCATCTAAGGCGAGTTGATTTATGAAAAGCTAAGTGAACAATACCGATATAAATGAAGTCGAGACCTTTTCTATTTCAATGACACTATGACGCACGTAAAGATCAAGTGTTTGTGTATGCTCAAAGAGTCCTGGCTCAACATTCAAAAAAGCATATATCTTAAGATAACATAAATTTTTTAGATTGTGGCTGTTTGTAGTAAAAATCATGGATGAATTCTTTGTTAAACGGGTTTCTTTTTGTATTAACCTGATCATTTTTAAACTTATCATATTGTCATTTTCACGTTCACACAGTTCAAAATTTTATAACAAGTATTTTTTTAAAATATAGATTATTTTGTTTTATTGTCACTTTCAGAGTTTTCCGTCAGAGCTTTTTAATGGGAATTACGTATATGTATATTGTCCTTTGTTAAAATTATCATGTTTGCACGACACGTCACTAGATAAATAACATAAATACTGAGATTTAATAAGCCACCTGTTCCGACGCTAGGAGCCTTCTTCCGTATTGAATCTAGAGAAATTAATATCTGAAGCAGTTGCAACATGTGAGTGATATTTTTACGGTATTAACCAGTTATCCGTCGGTGTAGCTCTCAACTTTGTAATCGCAAATTCGAACAACTGCATTTCTTTGTTATGAAGTCTTCAAATACCTTTAAAGAATCGTCCCCACGGTATATACAACCTATATTAACAAAGCCTACGGCCTACTGCTTATCGTTTCCGTCGTGTTCGAATACGAATATTTGTTTTTAACTTTGCGATGTAAGTCAGGTGTTCCCTTCCACCCCACGTTAAGTCTCTTCAGCTGAAACCACATTGATTCCTTTAAGCCAGTTATCCATGGAAGTCTAGGAAACTATTCTAACCCAAACTGGTACAGACACATTTAATTTGTGTGTTCACACTTGTCATGCAACGAACGCTCATTAAGTGCATCCAAGCAAGTAAGATGTGCTTCCCAATTCAATTTGCAAAAGTGCAAGGACGGCGTTCTCCTCCTAACATGTACCAAGGCTCGACTTTAAAAAAAAATAACAACTCGAAGTCATTATTCAGTTATGCCGTACAATTTCGCGTCATAATTCATTTTGATATGTATTGTTTTCGTTAAATACACACTAACAAAAGACAGGAAAATGTCGTCTGAACCATAGTGAAAAAAGTGAATTGAGGCTCAAAAGAACCCAAAATCATTTAACAGCGCATGGTAAAGTCTTTGAGAGACGATATCAATTCAGTTAACTCTTACAGAGACACCATTTTAGTACATTAAACATTAAACTCCGTTTCAGAGGTGTTTGTAGCATAGTTAACAATTTTAGAAAGACAATGTCAGTGCGATTAACTTTTTGAGAGTGTTGGTTACCGAATCAAGCTTTTTTGAAGGTTTTTTTTATACATGCATTCACTGATCGGTCTTAATATAGCTTAAACATGTGTCTGAAATTATATGCCGAACTAATCTACATCCTGTGCAAACAATAAAAAGAACTGCAATAAAGAACTTGGGCTTATAATTCAAATCGTTTTGAGTAGGGAATTAACTGTATTCACTGTCTTATCTGTGCTTGTATGCTTGATTGCGCATGTTAACCTGTAAACTGTTCCATTATATAATAAGAGCTCGTGATCAATTGATTCTATTCAAATTTCATAGGTGTTTCATAGAAAGCGAATATGTACTGAACGCTGAAATGATCAGGTTTTGTTTGCTTTAAATTTGCTATTATTGTTCATCGATTAAATTATAATTTAAGCTACCAATTTCGATAACGTGCAAATAATCTTGTCTGACTATTATCTTTTTTAATGTTAAAGTAACCGCCCAATGGTGATTGCCGTATATTATCATGTTTACTTGAGAATCTTGGATCAAACGTAGACAGTGCACAGATACTGTTGAGGACTAGCAGATTATTGCAGGTAATTTATTAGAAACGGTTTTCATTGAAACCATATATCTCTCGGTATTTACAGAAGTTCACCCAATATGACGCTGTTTCAATCAAGAAATATTCCAACTGTCAACCGATGTTGCGCAGTACAGGCATTTGTGTTGTTATTTTTGCAATTTAAATCGGTTATGCATATCGCTGCTGTCTTCTTTATCACGCATTTATTCTAGTAAGTTCAAATTTAGGCATAATTATAGAAGATGTTTATATTTTCTTGAAATGCGTACGTTTTGTATAAGAACAGTCTTTGGGATATTTGTTGTATCTATTTCATCGCACATGTGCATTAAACACAATGTAACACTGTTTGCTGTTGTATCTGCGTTGTAAAATCACATTTTAAATTGTCATTTTTAACACTACAATTTCAGTTTTAAATTAAAATACGTTCGTTTGAGCAACATATTATAATTTTGCAAAATGAAAGAGAAATTACGACACTTAACTCTAAAAACAATAAATCATAAAGCATTTCAATTAAAATAAAACATTTACAGTCAGATCCGTGTCAAGTATAAACACATTTAAATGTATTTATATGATGAGTTATACGAATCTGAACATTATTATTATATTTAATGTAGTAACATTTCTATAGACTCATGGACGAGTTTACTGTTCAGAAAGACAAGTGTTTTTCATGTTCAAGCAATAAAACAAGTTTATCGCAAGTGCCTAAGATATTATATGAAGTTTTATTAACTGTTTCTTATACATACACATTATGTCATCGTATCGCTGTAAACAGTGTTTAACGGTCTGTACTAACAATAGTTTCTAAATAACATATAATGAAGATTTCTTTAAAAAGAATTGAGTTTAAATGGAAATTGTAAGTATTAATACGTTTATTTTTAATAGATACCTTTTAATGTTGAACTTATCATGTTTTCACATACATCTGTCCACGTACCTAGTTAAACGAGTTTATAAATGTTAAGACCCGGACAAAATTGTGTTTATAATTCTTGTAAATTTAATTTTTACCGAAATATGTTCTTTTTTTGTAGAATAAATAAGTAAACATGCAATAGTCTTTTATTATTGGTGCGAATTTCCAAACTGTCTTTAATTTGATGACATAACTTTTAACTCCAGAATATGCTGAGAAACATATTTTCCTTTTGGACATGTACTTCATTTTTTGTATATAACACACATCGCATCCCGTGTTCCTGTTCGGGAAATTAATAAAACTCAAGATGCATTTAAATGCACAAATCATGTTGTTTTTTGCGCAAACCTGTTCCAAACTGCATTCTTTATGTATCCACATTTCGACTGGCTAGTATTTTCGCTTGCACTTTCGTTCGTTTATACTGGGATAATATATTGTTTATGATCAGTGCATTGCATTTCATTAAAACTCCAACTGTTTCGTATTATTCCTTAGCGTATTTTCTTTCTTTTCATCAGTCCTAGCTAAGGATTCAAGATGAATCTTGATATTAATTTAAATAAAACAATTGAATGTATCATGAATGAATCACTCATCGCAAACATATATTTGACCTGACATTAAAAAAACTAACGTAGTTTGTTTCTTTTGTGTTTAAACTTACCAAAAACTATCAATTTAAGGTTCAGAGTCAGGATAACACACAACGGAAATGACATCCTTATCACGAAGAACCCAATCGGCCAGCGCCCGGCTTTCAAAACAATATTCAGAACCGGATCTTCAAAACTCCTTCAACGTCCGGTTTGACTACAGCGACACCTACCTCGATAATGAACAACTCGATCATCAATTGGAGGACCAAGCAGACGGACTTCACCTTGAACGATACCGCGCGGGAGTGGAAGCAGACAAACTTTTTAAAAAAGCAAAAAAGAACGCAGATGAGAATCTGCAGATGAAAAATAAGATTAGGAACAGAAACATGACGGAATCGACCGACAGGGTTACGGAATCTGCGAACATTCAGAGGAAATTGTCGCATCCCGTTTGCCTTCGACCGAAGTCGTCTGCTGCTAAGGAATGTTTCCAGGAAGAGTCAGAAGATAACCCGGGTGGTAATGAAACATTAGACGAAATAGCAGTTGATATCCCAACAGCAAACGACTTTAGAAAGCCAAACGCATTTCTCATTGGACACTGTTTCTTTTACCCCTACATAGGACAAAACCACTTACAGCTCACCACAAATCAAGCGATAAAAAAGAATACAAAATCGACAGACTTATCGCTAACGAAACTACCAAAACCGATGCCGGCACTAGACCTTCGATTCAAAATTGGACTCAAACAAGGCCAGGTGTGGTGTTATCAAAGAGACCGGCGAGTTACCACATTGGCGACGCACGAGGCAAAACGCCGCCCGTTGACCCAGATAAGGCTCAGTACGGCATTAACGTCCAGAAGGACTTTACGCGCTCCCGGCGGGCGCTGGGCGATATCAGCAAGTTGGAACACGACGCCAAGTACGGATACGTGAACAAGTTTGAGGAGCGCCGAAAACGCCTTTTGGTCGAGTGTCGCGACACCAGTGTTGTGAATGACAGGATTAAGTAATGTAAGAAAGATGTGTAGAATTCAAAATTCTCTCCAGTCCGGAAAATTCGCTCGAAAGGATTCTCCTCGTTCTAAGGCGTCGCAGCAAATGCAACGGTCGAGCACCTTAGCGTGATAATTGACGGCGTTCTGTAGGGTTATATTGTTCATTCGCACGTGGAGTATATAATCTCATTTGTCACTTTTTGAGGAGTTTAAAATATTGGTCCACAACGAAACACGTGCGAGGATAATTGAAAAATATGATTTAAGTGCCAAGCAACAACGCGTTGCGTTTTAAAACTTCACTGACAATTTAAATCATACTATCACCTGCGGGCGCGTCATAGCTTTTTCTCAGTGAATGTTCTCATGAGGCATAGAAACAACACTTATACTAGTAAGAACAGAAATGTAATGTAGATTGTTTCCCATTACATTACCAAATAAAACGGCTAAGCTTTGGTTACGTTCACTGTTTACATACATGAGTTATTTCCCAATCTAATAAGGATGTGCAAGGACATTTTAAAATCTTCAAAATCTCTATGCAACATTATTTCTTTAGTTAATATATTGTTTATTTAGCTAATATGATACAATGTAGCACACAATTAAAAACTCAATTATTTATTAAGCGAATATGATCGAATGTAGAAAAATGTTCGACAACTCAACCTGGAATAACCAAAAATGTTTAGGGTAGGTACACAAAAATTGACTACAGAAGTTTATTTTCATAATCATCTCATGTCATCTTCGTCTGTGGTCCCGTGTGTGACATACATGTAGGCCACCGACCAGCTTTCTCCAGGCGTCTCGGTTCTATGCGATTCTCTCCCGCTGTCTATTTTCATAATAGAGCATAGATATACATTTGGTAATATCTTTTGCATATGCCAGTTTTTAGTGGATTGTGTGAAAAATTGTTATGTACACTTGTTTTGTTAAAATGAAAGTTTGAAATAAATATTTTGTTATATTTTATTTGCAGTTGTTTTTGTTGTCGTTTTTTTAGTTTCTAGTAGCAAACGAGTGCCGCGTGTTGCTAATTTAAATTGTCTTAAACAAGACTTCGGAATTTGCTAGATGTTGAAAAACCACTTATATGGGGTAATAAACGTGTTCGAATGCGAATATTTGCTTTCAACTTTGCAATTCAAGTTAGGGTTTCCCTTCCACCCACTTCAAGTCTCTTCAGCTGAAACCGCACTGATTCCTTTAAGCCAGTTATCTATGGAAGTCTATGAAACTATTCTAACCCGAACTGGTGGAGATATGTTTAAATGTGTCCTGTAGACAAGTGTCATGCAACGCACGTTCATTAAGTGCATTGCAGCAATTTAGATATGGGTGTCATATAAGTTTTGCAAAAGGTAACCATGTCGGCAAATCATATGGAACCCTTGTGGGTTCGACATGTCGATCCAGGGGTATAATTTGAACATAGCTTGCTATGATAGTCTATGTAAAACGTTCACACCACCACCGTGTGTGGTCAATTCTGACCCCCGGGGCGTTATTGGAACAAAGTTAGTAATGGTCCACTTTATGATGTTACATACCAAGTATTACATATGGACCTTTTTCTCTTAGAGAAGAAACTTTTTGAAGTGATTTTGTCTATAATTAAGTCTATATTAATAAATGTGACACATGGGGCGTTGCCAGATTTAACGCTAGAGACATACTAGTAATTTGAACAAACTTTGTAGCAAGTGACTATCTGATGTTATAATCATGTACATGAAATAAATATAAAATCTTAAGGCCTTGGTGTTGCAGAGAAGTTTTAAAAGTTATTTTGAAATATGTCCGTATAAAAATGGTGAACCCATGGGGCGTGGTCAGCTTTGACCAAAAGAATTTAAATTGAAAAAAATTGTAGAGAGCCTGTAGAAGACGCTACATACCAAATATGAAGCTAATGCGCTTTGCGGTATCATACAAGAATAATTTTTTAAAAGATTTTCTTTATATAAGTCAATCGAAAACTGGTGATCCCCGAGGCAATGCTGCTTTCGACCCAGGAGAATAATTTAAACAAAACAAAATTGTAGATTTTTAAGGTTTTCCCTATATACATTGTTTGTCTACTGGTGACCCTAGTTTTGACACCAGTTGCACACTTGAACAAACTGTGTAGAGAACCTCTAAATGATGCTTTATACCAAATATGAAAGCTTTAGGCTTTGCGGTTTCAGACCAGAAGATTATTAAAGGGTTGCCCTGTATTAGTAAACGTAAAACTGGTAACCCCCGGGCGAGGCAGTTTTGACCCCAAGTGCACAATTCAACAAACTGGTTAGAGAACCACAATATGATGACCTACTATTCAATCCAATGCGGTTGTGAAGGAGAATATATTTTTCATTTATATTGGACAGTTTTCATATAGGACCATCCAAAGAAAATTATTGTGAAGTTTCGTCGAAATCCGCCCACATTTTAGGAGGAGATGCCGTTTGAAGAAAGGGTTTATGCAAGGGTACACTTCACACACTGACGGACGACGGACATGTCACTGTATTTCAATAGTTCATTATAAACAAATTTTAATCAGGTGAACTCAAAACAACTGCTTACAAGGTAACCAACTTTATTTAACAGTAACATTTAAGGCACATGGTTTTTGAGGCTGTGATTATGGCTCCATTTTGCCATTATTTGATATATGTTTGTCTCTCGCCTTCTTGGGCTCTAGGCTTATTAAAATATAAACAAAATGAAACTCAAGTTGCATCAGCAGGAAATCATTTTTATTTTCACGTAAGGGTCTTTTACTTAAGGGAAATGTCCAATTGCCATATGTTAAGACAGGACAGAACACCAATTAATAAAACTGGGGTCACCGTCTTGGAATGGTCAATGCAAAGCATAGCATTCGGTGTTTAAACCGGTTTAAGGGCACCTAAACCTCACACTTGGCCCATATTTATTCATAAAACATTAAAGTGTAAATACAAATTAACCTCGTAGCATCAACGTTTTAATTGCAATAGTAGAGAATTATAGAGAATACGATTTAATCTGTCTGAAATTATATGCCGAACCAATCACCGTGAACAAACAATCAAAAAGACCGCAATAAAGAACTGCAAATAATTCCGACAGTTTTGAGTATAGAATTAATTGTATTGACTGTCTTATCTGTGCTTGTATGTTTGATTGCGCATGTTAACCTGTAAAATGTTCCATTATGTAATACGAGCTGGTGATCAATTGATTCTATTTAAATTGCATCGGTGTTCAATAGAAAGCGAATATGTATTGAACGCTGAAATGATCATGTTTCGTTCGCCTATTATTTGTTATCATTGTCAATCGATTAAATTTATATTATAGCTTCCAACTCTGAGAACGTGCAAATACATCTTGTCTGACTATTATCATTTAAAGTTTAAGTAACCGCCCAAAGGTGATTGGCGTAAATTAACATTCGTACTTGTTCATCATGGATTAAACGTAGAAAGTGCACAGATACTGTTAAGGACTAGTAGATTATTGCAGGTAATTTATTAGAAACGGTTTTCATTGAAACAATCCTTATTTACGTTACTTACATATCCAATTTAACGCTGTTTCAATAAAGTAATCTTCAAAATGTCAACCGATGTTTCGCAGTACTGGTATTTGATTTTTTTGTAATTAAAATTGAGTTTTGCGTATTGCTGCCGTCTTCTTTATCACGCAGTTATTAGACGTAATTATTTAGGCATATAGTGTTTTTTTTTCTTAGAGTGCGTTGGCAATGTATAAGAAATGTCTTTGAGTTACTTTTCATATATTTCATAAATATATTTATTACAAACAATATAACGAAGTTTGCTGTTGTAACAGCAATGTGAATTCACATTAAATTGTCATTTTAACACGACAATTTCATTTTGTCAAAATGCCTTCTTTTTACTAACATATTATAATTTTGCAAAATGGAAGAGAAATTACGACAATTAACTCAAATAACAATAAATCATACAGTAGTTCAATTCAAATAAAACATTTATAGTAACATCCATGTCAAGTATAAACAAATTTAAATGTGTTTATAAGATGAGATATTCGAATCTGAACATTATAATTATATTTATTGTAGTATCATTTCTATAGATTCATGAACGAGTTTAACGTTCAGAAAGACATGTGTTTTTCATGTTCAAGCAATAAAACAAGTTTATCGCTTGTCGTTTAATCGACGCCCCTTAGATGTTAAGTTTTATTTACAGTTTCTTATACAAACGCTTTATGTCATCGGATCACTTTAAACAGTGTTATACGATCTTGACTTACAATGGTTTTTAATGACATGTAACGAAGATTTCTTAAAAAGCTTTGAGTGTAGATGGATATTGTAAGTATAAATACGTTTATTTGTTATTGATACCTTTTTAATATTGAAGTATTAACGTTTTAACATACATTTGTCCACGTACTTAGTAAAGCGAGTTTATAAATTTAAGACCATGACAAAAATTGTGTTTGCAATTCAAGTTAATTTCATGGAGACAAAAATATGTTCTTAATTTGTAGAATAAATAAATAAACATGCAAATGTCTATTTTTAGTGGGGTGAATTTCCAAACTGTCTTCAATTTGATGAATTAACTGTAATGCCATAATACGCGTTGACACATATTTTCATCTATGACAAGTACTTCATCTTTTGTGTGCAAATCGCATTACGTGTGCCTATTTTGGCAATAAGGCCAAAAGCAAGATGAAGTTAAATGCACAAATGATGTTGTTATTTGCGCAAATGTGTTCCAAACCACATTCTTTGTGTATCTTTATTTCGGCAGGCTCGTAGTTAGGTTGCACTTTAGTACATTTGTATTTAAATATTGTTTATGATCGGTGGATTGCATTTCATTAACCTCCAATAGGTTTTTAGTTTTATTCATGAGAGTATTTTCTTTCTTTCTAGTGGTATTAAATTAAGATTGTATATGCATCTTGATATAAATTTAAATTCCAAAATAAATGTATCATGAATGAATCACTCATCACAAAAAATATAATTGACCTGACACTAACGTTTAACGTTCGGTGTTAAAACTTAACACGAAATTCAATTTTAGATTCAGATTCAGGATAACAGCCAACGGAAATGACCTCCTTATTACGAAGAACCCAATCGGCCAGCGCCCGGCTTTCAAAACGATATTCGGAACCGGATCTTCAAACCTCCTTCAACGTCCGGTTTGACTACAGCGACACCTACCTCGAGAATGAAGAGCTCGATAATCAATTGGAGGAACAAGCAGACGAACTACACCGAGAACGATACCGCGCAGAAGTCGAAGCAGACGAACTTTTGAAGAGAGCAAAAGAGGACGCAGATGAGAAACTGCAGTTGAAAAATAAGATTAAGAGCAGAAACTTGACGGAATCGACCGACAGGGTCACGAAATCTGCGAACATTAAGCGGAAATGTTCGAGGCCCGTTTGCGTTCGACCGAAGTCGTCTGGTGCAAAGGAATGTATACACGAGGAGTCAGAAGATAACCCGGACGGTAATAAAACGTTAGACGAAATATCAGTTGATAACACAACAGCATTCCACAATTTGACAATGTTTCTTTTATCCCTTCACAGGCCAAAACCACGGACAGCTCACCACAAATCAAGCGATAAAAAAGAACACAAAATCGACAGACTTATCGCAAACGAAACTGTTACCAAACGCGATGCCGGCAACAGACCGGCGATTCCAAACTTGACTCAAACAAGGCCTAGAGTGGTGTTACCTAAGAGGCCGGCGAGTTACCACGTTGGCGACGCACGAGGCAAAACGCTGCCCAACGACCCAGATAAGGCTCAGTACGGCATTAACGTCCAAAAGGACTTCACGCGCTCCCGGCGGACGCTGGGCGATATCAGCAAGTTGGAACAGGACGCCAAGTACGGCTACGTGAACAAGTTCGAGGAGCGCCGAAAACGCCTTTTGGCCGAGTGTCGCGACACCGGTGCCCTCAATGACAGGATTAAGTACTGGATGAAGGATGTGGACGAATTCAAAATTCTCTCCGGTCCGGAAAATTCTCTCGAAAGGATTCTACTACGTTCAAAGGCGTCGCAGCAAATGAACCGGTCGAGCACCTTAGCGTGATAATTGATGGCGTTCTATAGGGCCATATTTTTCATACACACTTGGAGGATATTACCTAATTTTTTCACTAGTTTTGGTGTGAAAACTGTTATAGCTCCAAAACGGGGCACGCGTGAGGATAATGGAAAAATAAGATTTTATCGCATATTGCGATGACAAACTTCATCGAAAGCTTAACCAAACTGCAACAAAGTGTGATATGTGAAGATTACCAAGTAGGTTCTATATTTAACATCATTTGTGGCGTGTTCTGAGAAAACTGGGCAAAATGCTTGTGCGTAAAGTGTCCTTCCCTAATCCGGGATGACACTTTCCGCCTAAACTGGATTTTCGCTAAGAAGAGACATCATTTAAACGAAAAAATCCAAAAAAGCGGAAATTGTCGTCCCTGATTAGCCTGTGCGGACTGAACAGGCTAATCTGGGATGACAATTTACGCACAAGCATTTTGCCCAGTTTTCTCAGAACACGACACAAATATCGTGGTGTATAGTGCCACTTTCTTTTGTACTAGACGTACGTTTATGGATGTCCACGTGACATAATATACTAGTATGAGCCTCGCTATGGGAAAACGGGGTTTAATGCGTTACGTTAAGTGTCGTCCCAAGTAAGCATGTGCCGTCCGCACAGGCTAATCAGGATCGACACTTTCCGGTGTTTATGGATTGTTTATAAAGAACGTCTCTTCTTTGCGAAAATCAAGTTTAGGCGGAAAGTGTCGTCCCTGATCAGCTTGTTCGGACTGCAATTCTAAACTAGGACGACAATATGTGGATGGTTTATTATATTCTTGTTTTAGACTGGCGCTATTAAGTTGTGCTTGTTTAATCGATCAATTTAAACTGAAAGCATTTTATGGCGAATTTAAAAAATGCCAAAATCAGCAAACAAGTCTCTTAAATAACTATCGACTTAAAAATTGGCAAACATCGCTACAAATCAAAACAGTTTTTTTATCATTTTTTTTCACAAACTTTACATTGTAAGCATCATAGGATTAACTGAAATAATAATCAAATTGACATGTAGAATAAAGTACTGGTTATGCATTGAAAATGAAATTATCATTGTATTTGAGATGTGTTCACATCACTGTTACTTAGTATGGCTGCCCCGAGCTCGGTGGTGCGGTAGTCGAGTGGTGGTGCGTAGTCGAGTGGTGGTGAGGTAGTAGAGTCGTGGTGCGTAGTCGAGTGGTGGTGCGGTAGTCGAGTGGTGGTGCGGTAGTAAAGTGGTGGTGCGGTAGTCGAGTGGTGGTGCGGTAGTCGAGTGGTAACACTCTGGTCTACCATTCCAGAGGTCGTGGGTTCAATCCCTGGCCGGGGCACTGGAAATTTCAGAAATGCTTCAAGTGTTTCCCACCCAATTAGAGATGTACTGGTATAAAACCCAGGTAATTATCGCGTGTATCGGTGCTCTACACTGAGCACGTACAAGAACCAAGGGATCTATTCGCAAAGAGCTAGGGTATCGCACCCGGATTCCCTGTATCTCAATACTGTCTCTTCTGATTGCTGTCTCTTCAGCAAAAAATCAAAGACCCCATTGGAAATAAGTGCTTGCACTGTCATGGGTTATCATTGAATGCAAGGTCAACAGAAATACACAGCTCGGATTGGTGTTACCATCCGTATCACTTGGTGACTTGGCACAATAAATTGGGTACTAGTGGTAATCCGTGCCTGGGCACAATAATATGGGTACTAGTGGTAATCCGTGCCTGGGCACAATAATATGGGTACTAGTGGTAATCCGTTCCTGGGCACAATAATATGGGTACTAGTGGTAATCCGTGCCTGGGCACAATAATATGGGTACTAGTGGATATCCGTGCCTTGGCAATATAATATGGGTACTAGTGGTAATCCGTGCCTGGGAACAATAATATGGGTACTAGTGGATATCCGTGTCTGGCAACAATAATATGGGTACTAGTGGTAATCCGTGCCTGGGCACAATAATATGGGTACTAGTGGTAATCCGTGCCCGGGCAAAATAATATGGGTACTAGTGGTACTCCGTGCCTGGGCAAAATAATATGGGTACTAGCGGTAAACCGTGCCTGGGCAATATAATATGGGTACTAGTGGTAATCCGTTCCAGTGAAAAATAATATGGGTACTAGTGGTAATCCGTGCCTGGGCAATATAATATGGGTACTAGTGGTAATCCGTGCCTGGGAACAATAATATGGGTACTAGTGGTAATCCGTGCCTGGGAACAATAATATGGGTACTAGTGGTAATCCGTGCCTGGACAAAATAATATGGGTACTAGTGGTAATCGTGCATGGGCAAAATAATATGGGTACTAGTGGTAATCCGTGCCTGGGCAAAATAATATAGGTACTAGTGGTAATCCGTGCCTGGACAAAATAATATAGGTACTAGTGGTAATCCGTGCCTGGGCAAACTATTATGGGTACTAGTGGTAATCCGTGCCTGGACAAAATAATATGGGTACTAGTGGTAATCCGTGACTGGACAAAATAATATGGGTACTAGTTGTAATCCGTGCCTGGGCAAAATAATATGGGCACTAGTGGTAATCCGTGCCTGGGCAAAATAATATGAGTACTAGTGGTAATCCGTGCCCGGGCAAAATAATATGGGTACGAGTGGTATCCGTGACTGGGCAAAATAATATGGGTACTAGTGGTAATCCGTGCCTGTACTAAAACACGAAGAGATATTGATTTGATAACTATATTCAAGTCAGGTGTTCCCTTCCATGCTACTTCAAGTCTCTTCAGCTGAAACCGNCTGGGCAATATAATATGGGTACTAGTGGTAATCCGTGCCTGGGCACAATAATATGGGTACTAGTGGTAATCCGTGCCTGGGCAATATATTATGGGTACGAGTGGTAATCCGTGCCTGGGCAAAATAATATGGGTACTAGTGGTAATCCGTGCCTGGGCAAAATAATATGTGTACTAGTGGTAATCCGTGTCTGGGCAATATAATATGGGTACTAGTGGTAATCCGTGCCTGGACTAAAACACGAAGAGATATTGATTTGATAACAAGTGAAAATCGTTTTTATTTTAAATTTATTATTGCATGCCATAAAATTGTTTTTTTGTGTGTTTTTTGTGTGTGTTTTTTTTTTAAAGATTATGTAACAAATAAACTGATGAAATAGACAACTTTCGATTTCTAGCGATTGTTGCGATTTTCTAATTTGAGGGTTATATCACTAAAACACAAATCAAATCAAGTTATGGTCAGTAATATGTCATAAAAAGTACATGGTTGTGTAGGTAAGAGATTGTAATACCACAACGCGCAAACATTAATAAAGTTTTATTTCATATTCACTATTACATGACTGTTTAGTCGGTTGCGCGTTATAGCTTTTGCTCAGTATACATGTATAGCTCCAAGAAGCGTAGAAACGATATACTATATGTTTTCGTTGACTATTTAAACACACAATGTATTTCCCAATATACTAAGGATATATCATGATATGTTAAAATCTTCAAAATGTCTATAACACATTATTGCTTTAATTAATTTAAAGTGTATTTATCTCATATGATCGAATGTAGCAAAATGATACACAAATCACAGGGTCCGTATTCACCAACTAATTCTTAGACTTAAGTCTAAGAATAAAGAATATTCTTTATATTAAATTATTCAAAAAATGCTTTAGTTTTTAGTTAAACTTGATATTAATTGTCTCCTTCTCATTCATTCTTCCTGTAGAACATTCCTTTACGGACATAAACACTATTGGTTGCCTGTATGTATTCAAACGCTGGACGTATTTTTCTTGGTTCAAGGTCTATTCTTTATTCTTAAGTCTAAGAATGGATTGGTGAATACGGGCCCTGGTTAATTTAGCGAACAGGATGGAATGTAGAACACATATTTGAAACTAAACATTGAATACCAAAACGTATTTTGGGAAGACACAAACAATTGAGGTTAACCCATTTATGCCTAGCGTCTAAAACAAAGGCCTTGGCAAACAGCGTAGACCCAGATGAGACGCCGCATGATGCGGCGTCTCATCAGGGTCTTCGCTGTTTGCTTAAAGGAATTTCCGTAAGAAATATTCTAAATATAGAAATAAATATACTAGCCATCCCTAATTTTGGAAATAAATTGATCCAGTTTAGAAGGATGGGATAGTCCACTAGGCATAAATGGGTTAGTTGGGTTGGTGGAAACACCTTTTTACACCTAATAGCTGAGCAGATGTTAGTATCAGCGAAATCATCATATAAGAATTATAAAATAGGATACTTGTGAGCAAGATCAATTGGAGTTTGCCGATCTGACTTACAAAAAGTATTTGAACATATTCATAATGGACCATACATGTATTTACATTAAGTTATTTCTTCTGCTTACGACAGTTTTCAGTGGATTGTGTGTAAAATTGTTATGAAAACCTGTTTCTTTTAAATTCTTAAATTATTCCGAAATAAATATTTTGTAAAACACGTTTGCAGTCATGTTTGTTCTTTTGAGTTTACATACGAATGCCGCATGTTATGTTACTCATTGAAAATGTGTTCAACAAGTCTCCGGAATTTGCTTGATGCTGAAAAACACACTAATCTGGGGTTACAAACCATGTTGACCCTCATAACTCATTTTAAAATCACATACCACATCATCTATAAGAAAATGAATGAAACTTTCAGTGCAAGTTAAGTCTCTCAGCGTAGCGTCATAGGCGAAATAAGAGTGTGTAATCCGGGGTTCGAACCTACGACACCTGTTATAAGAGCCCAGTGAGTCAGAACGAGACTATATGAGTCTTGTTATGGGAAAACTGGACTTAATGCATGTGCGTAAAGTGTCATCCCAGATTAGCCTATTCACTGCGCACAGGCTAATCAGGGACGGCACTTTCCACCTGAACTGGAATTTTGCTAAGAAGAGATTTCCTTTAAACGAACAATACAATAAAAGCGGAACGTGTCGTCCCTGATTAGTCAGTGCGGACTGCACAGGCTCGTCTGGGACGACACTTAACGCACATGCATTTAGCCCGGTTTTCCAAGAGCGCGGCTCATATAAATCGATACATGTGAAATTGTGCGACAATTACGCACGTGAATGTTTATTTATAATCACATATATATATATATATATATATATACACGGATGGTGTTGACTTTTACCCGACCGTTAATCTTGACATGTCGAACACAAGGCGCATTATGAAATCCGGCCGTTTATTAAACATTCGATCTATAGCGGGGAGGATAGAAACACGAAAGTACGGGTATATTGGTAGCATACGTGCGCAGATAGCAATGGGATTTTATGTTTAGACGCCAAAACATGACAATGAAATAAAAGCATGAACTTTCCATTCGTTTGAAATGTTTTAATTTTGTATCGGTGATTTGTTTCTTGTGAAACAAATCAAATATCGTATTTACTTTCATCCAACAAGTAATCAATTACTTACAACTGGTTAAAATGCTTACAATTCAGCGACTTCGGGAGGATTAAAACGCACACAAAATCCTGTGCTTAATTTTCAAGTACGGCATTCGAAAATACCAAAAGTGCACAATGCCATTTCCTATTTGGTTGTTAGCATTGTGCAAAAAGCAACCCTTACATGTAGTTTTTTTTTTAAATTTTATCAAGAAATTCGAGAGTATGTCATATCGATAATCAGCCCGATCTTCGAGGGTGCTCTGTGTTTATTTACACCCGGTCATAACTATGAAAGGAGGGTATTATTATGGCTTTAAATATAGCGCATCTCAGGCGAGTTGGTTTATAAAAAGCTGAGTGAACAATACCCGTATCAATGAAGTCAAGACCTTTTCAATCTCAACGAGACCATGACGCATGTTGAGATCAAGTGTTTGTGTATGCTCAAAGAGTTCTGGTTCTACATTTAAAAAAAAAGGTGTCAAGATGATGGTTGTTTGAAATTAAAATCATTGTTATTTTTTGTGTTAAACGTTTATCTTCTTGTTTAAACCTCATCATTGTTTTAACTCATCATATGTCGCGTGTTCTGAGAAAACTGGGCAAAATGCTTGTGCGTAAAGTGTCAGCCCAGATTAGCCTGTGTAGTCCGCACAGGCTAATCCGGGACGACACTTTCCGCCTAAACTGGATTTTCGCTAAGAAGAGACATCATTTAAACGAAAAATTCCTTAAAAGCGGAAATTGTCGTCCCTGATTAGCCTGTGCGGACTGCACAGGCAAATCTGGGATGACAATTTACGCACAAGCATTTTGCCCAGTTTTCTCAGAACACGCCACATATTGTAACTCATATTTACTTTTACACAGTTCGAACTGTCAAGTACTAGAGATTGTTTTCATAAAGATTATTTTGTCTTATAAGTTTTCTTGTCACGTTTAGGATTTTCCGTCAGAGCTTTATAATTGGCCTTACGTGCATGAATATTGTCATTTGTTTAAATTATCAGGTGGTTTGCACGTATATAAATAACATGTCTCTGATATTTAATAAGCCATCTGTGCCGACGCTAGTGAGTGATATGTGAAAGGTATTAACCAGTTATTCGTCGTTGTTGCTCTCAACGTTGGAATCGCAAAAACAAACAACTGCACTTCTTTGTTATAAAGTCTTTAAATGCCTTTAATGAATCGTCCTCACTGTATAGAAACCCCATATGAACAAAGCCTATGGCTTATGGTTAACGTCGTGTTCGAATGCGAATATTTGCTTTTAACTTTGCTATTCAAGTCAGGTTTTCCCTTCCATGCTACTTCAAGTCTCTTCAGCTGAAACCGCATTGATTCCTTTAAGCCAGTTATCTAGGGAAGTCTATGGAACTATTCTAACACAAACAGCTGCAGACACGTTTAAAGTTCTTTTGTACATAATTGTCTTGCAACGTACGTTGATTAAGTGCATCCCAGCAAGCAAGATATGCGTCCTGATTTAATTTGTAAAAGGGCAAGGGCGGCGTTCGCCCCCTCCGTCTAAAATGTAACATGGTTCGACTTGAAATCATTATACAGATAGCACATGATTCTGTAGTACATGTACGTTACTTTCACGCCATAACTCCTTTTGATTGGGATTTGTTTCCGTTAAATATACAATAACAAAAGACAGGAAAAAGTTTTCCGCACCAAAGCAAACAAATGCTTTTGTGTTCAAAACTGGCAAACTTTCAGAAGTTTCTTGTGACTCAAAAGAATCCAAAATCTCCCATCCGCGCTTGGTAAGTCTGTGAGAGTATATCAATTACAGTAACTCTTAGACTGACACTATGTCAGTACATTAATCAGTAAACTGTTCGTGAGAGGTATTTTCGGTATAATTAACTTTTTGGGAAAGACGATGTCAGAGCGATTAACCTTTTGAGTGTTGGGATGTAAGTGCATAACGCTTTTTTAAAGGGGGTTTATACACGCATTCAATGATCGTCCTGAATACAGCTAAAACATCTGTCTGGAATTATATACCGAACCAATCTACATAGTGAACAAACAATCAACATGGCTGCAATAAAGAACTGGGGCAAATAATTAAAATCGTTTTGAGCAGGGACTTAACTGAAATCACTGTCTTATCTGTGCCTGTATGTTTGATTGCGCATGTTAAACTGTAAACAGTCCCATTAGATAATAAAAGCCGGTGATCAATTTCTTCTATTCAAAATTCATCGGTGTTCAATAAAAAGCGAATATGTATTGAACGATGAAATGATCATGTTTCGTTCGCCTTTCATTTGCTATTATTGTCCATCGATTACATTTTATTTTAACTACCAACTCAGAGAACGTGCAAATACATCGTGTATTACTATCGGTATTTTCTTTTTAAAGTTTAAGTTTCTGCCCAAAAAGTGATTGACGTATATTATCATGTTTACTTGTTCCTGGTGAATTAAACGTAGAAAATGCACATATACCGTTGAGGAATAGCAGAATCTGTATTAACCCAAGTTCATCCACTTTAACGCTGTTTCAACAAAGGAATCTTCTAACTGTCAACCGATATTGCGCTGTACCGGTACACCGGTATTTGTTTCTTGTTATTTAAGTCAGTTATGCGTCTTGCTGTCTTATTTATCGCGTACATGTAGTTATTATACGTAAACATTGAGGCATATAATAGTTGTTGCTTTTTTTGGAATTCGTAGGCTATGTATAAGAAATGTCTTTGAGTTTTTTATCATCTATTTCATCGTACAAATTAGTATGTTTATTGTAAACAATATTACAAAGTTTGCTGTTGTAACTGCGCCCTGCTGTCATAAAATTGTCATTTTGACACTACAATTTCTGTTTTTGTTTTCTCTCAAAATGCATTCGTTTGTTAAACAAATTATAATTTGGTCTTTTTTCAGCAGTTTTAAATCATATATAATGGAGATATTTTTAAAAGAGTTGAATGTAGATTGAAATTGAAAGTATAAATGCGTTTATATGTAAAAGATACTTTTCAATGTTGAACTATTAAGGTTTAAACATACAGTTGTACACGTACCTAATACAGTGAATTTATATATTTTAAGACGAGGACAAAATTTTATTTGTGATTCAAGTTAATGATATTGTTACCCAAATATGTTCATTTTTTGTATAATAAATAAGAAAACATGTAATTGTCTATTATAAGTGGGTCGAATTTCCAAACTGTCTTCAATTTGATGAGTCAACTTTAACTCCATAATACTCTTAGACGCACATTTTCTTTATGGCATGGACTTTATTTTATTGTGAAAATTATGTAACACAAATCGCATTCCGTGTTCCTATTTGGCAATTAAGAAAAAACAGAGATGCAGACAAATGCGCAAATGATGTTGTCGTTTGCGCAAATTTGTACCAAACTATATTCTTTATGTATCTTCATTTCGGAGGGTTCGTATATAGGCTTGCACTATCGTTCTTTTCAACAGGGGTTAAATATTGTTTATAATCTGTACATTGCATTTCATTAAAAATTCTCACGGTCAAGTATTATTCCTGAGCGTATTTTCTTTCTTTTCAACAGTCTATATGAATCTTGATATTAATTAAAAATTCAAATTGAACTGGCATGAACAAACTAACGTAAGACGTTTCTTTTTGTGATTACATTTAACAAAAAAAAATCAATTTTAGATTCAAAGTTACGATACCAGACAACGGAAATGACCTCTTTATTACGAAGAACCCAATCGGCCAGCGCCCGGCTTTCAAAACAATATTCGGAAACGGATCTTCAAAACTCCTTCAACGTCTGGTTTGACTACAGCGAAACCTACCTCGAAAATGAAGAGCTCGATCATCAACTAGAAGACAAAGCAGACGAACTTCACCGCGAATGATACCGCGCGGGAGTCGAATTAGACGAGCTTTTGAAGAAAGCAAAGAACGACGCAGACGAGAAACTGCAGTTGAAAAATAAGATCAAGAACAGAAACATGACGGAATCAACCGACAGGGTCACGAAATCTGCGAACATTAAACGGAAATTGTCGCAGCCCGATTGCGTTCGTCCCAAGTCGTCTGTTGATAAGGAATGTATCCAGGAAGAGTCAGAAGATAACCCGGATGGTAATGAAATATTAGACGAAATAGCAGTTGATATCACAACAGCAAACGACTCTGGAAAGCCGAAAGCATTTCACAATTTGACAATGTTTCTTTTATCCCTTCACAGGACAAAACCGCGTACAGCTCAGCACAAATCAAGCGATAAAAAGGAATACAAAATCGACAGACCTATCGCAAACGAAACCGTTACCAAAAGCGATGCCGGCACCAGACCTACGATTCAAAATTTGACTCAAACAAGGCCTAAAGTGGTGTTATCTAAGAGTTACCACGTTGGCGATGCACGAGGCATATCGCCGCCCGTTGACCCAGATAAGGCTCAGTACGGCATTAACGTCCAGCAGGATTTCACGCGCTCCCGGCGGACGCTGGGCGATATCAGCAAGTAGGAACAGGACGCCAAGTATGGCTACGTGAACAAGTTCGAGGAGCGCCGGAAACGCCTTTTGGCCGAGTGTCGCGACACCGGTGCCCTGAATGACAGGATTAAATACTGGATAAAAGATGTGGACGAATTCAAAATTCTCTCCAGTCCGGAAAATTCTCTTGAAAGGATTCTTCTCCGTTCAAAAGGTCGCCGCAAATGCACCGGTCGAGCACCTTAGCTTGATAATTGGGGCTCCCAACAACATCGTTTACTCGCCATTACAAGTGGGCAATTGGAATTTTACACATTGGCCACCATAAGAGTTGTTAGGAGACTATGGTAACGGATATCGCCATATAATTCTGGCATATATTGGCAGGTCTGAAGAAGGTCAACAATACGCCAACACAAATGATTGACAAATATACTTACCAGAACAAAAGAAGGGGACAGATGCGAACATTATGTTGCCCTTTTTTGTCGTTCTTGCAGGTATGTTCTTTCATGTTGGCCTGTAAGTAATAGTGATGTGACACAACTCAAATACAACTATAATTGTATTTCCAGTCTATTATTTGGTTCTACATGTTATTTTGCTTAGTATTGCACCCAGTGATATTGATTTGAAATTTGAAAAACATTTTTATTTTCAATTAATTATTGAATTCCATACAAAAATATTAATTGTTTTATGCTCGGGTAACAAATACACCGATGAAATAAACAAATTTTCGATTTCTAGCGATTGTTGCGATTTTTTTATTTGTGGGTTATATCACTTTAATACAAATCAATCAAGGTACGGTCCGTAATATATCATGAAAAGTATATGGTTGTATGGGTGGGAGATTGTGATGTCACAATGTTCAAAAATAATAAAATATATAAGTTCCTTTTTATAATTGCATAACTGTTTAGTTCGTGGTCATAGCTTTTTCTCAGTTTATAGACCCAAGAATCGCAGAAACAATACAATGTTTTCGTTTACGTTTTATACACACACATTATTTCCCAATGTACCGGTTATAATGATATGCCATGTCATATTACAATCTTCCAAATCACTATTCAACCGTATTTCATTAGTTAATTTAATGTTTATTTAGCTTATATGATCGAATTTAGCAAAAAGTATCAAAAACTCGATTGTTAATAAAGCAAATATAGAACAAATGTTCGATAACTTAACCTGGAATACCAAAACATAGTTAGGCTAGGAACCAATAATTTAGGTCTGTCGGGTTGGTGGAAACATCCATTTTACACCTTATAGCTTGAGCGATGTACGCATCAATGGAATTATCATATGAGAACTATAAAACATGATAATAGTGAGCACGACCAAGTGGAGCATGCCAATCCGACTCACAAAAAGTATGTGACTACGAAAGTTTATTTGCATAATGGAGCATACATACATATATGGTAATATATTTTGCTTATAAAAGCCAGTTTTCAGTAGAGTGTGTGTAAAATTATTATGTAAACTTGCTTTGTTTAATTTTTTTAATCATTGTGAAATACAAATTTGTACTACATGTGTGCTGTATTTTGTGTTCTTTTGAGTTTCTAGTATCACACGAGTGCCGCATGTTGCTTATTAAAAGTGTGTTCAAAAAGACTCCGGAATTGACTTGATGTTGGAAAACCCACTAATCTGCGGTTACACACCAAGTTGAACCTTTAAACGCATTTTAAAACACATGCCACATTATCAATAAGCCTATTATGAAACTTCCAGCGCAAGTTAAGTCTCTCTTACCGTAGTTTAATTGGCGAAATAAGGGTGTGTAAT
>VMBQ01000915.1:21756-117683 GCA_007657795.1 Dreissena rostriformis | reverse complement strand
GAAAAACAATGTGGTTATATACAATGGTATATGGTTGGTTGTTGGTGCACTAAAATGTGCTTATGTATTTTCAAAATTATGGTGTTGAAACGATCGCCAAATTGGCTTATGGTGAAAAGTCCGGTGATCACTTTTGGCTACAAGTAAATATTAAATAAATATCAAGTTCTTGGTAGATAACGCCGTTCCCGGGTCTCTACCGGAACCGGGACTTAATCCCGGAAGAACTTTGTGGTGGTTATATATCATGGTACATGTGGTACATGGTTGGTTGTTGGTGCACTAAAATGTGCTTATGTATTTTCAAAATTATGGTGTTGAAACGATCGCCAAATTGGCTTATGGTGAAAAGTCCGGTGATCACTTTTGGCTACAAGTAAATATTAAATAAATATCAAGTTCTTGGTAGATAACGCCGTTCCCGGGTCTCTACCGGAACCGGGACTTAATCCCGGAAGAACTTTGTGGTGGTTATATATAATGGTACATGGTTGGTTGATGGTGCACTAAATGTGCTTATTCATTTTCAAAATTATGGTGTTGAAACGATCGCCAAATTGGCTTATGGTGAAAAGTCCGGTGATCACTTTTGGCTATAAGTAAATATTAAATAAATATCAATATAAAGAAGTTCTTGGTAGATAACGCCGTTTCCCGGGTCTCTACTTTAACCGGGACTTAATTCCGGAAGAACATTGTGGTGGTTATATATAATGATACATGGTTGGTAAATGAAGCGATAAATGGGCTTCTATATTTCCGAAATTACGGAGAATACATGATTGCCAATTGGCTTATGGTAAAATGCCCGTTGATCATCTTTGGCTGTAAATAAATAAATATCCGGTTCTTGGTAGATACGCAGTTCCAGTTTTTAAGTTGTGGTAAAACGATCGCCATTTGGCTTATGGTGAAAAGCCTGGTGATGAAATTAATGTATTAAACAAATCAATAGGTTATTCGTAGATCTCTACTGAACTGGGACTTGATCCCGGAAGAACAGAGGTCGTTATTTAATGCTATATAGTTGGCTAGCAGTGCCGTATTGTTTACGTATACTTGTTTATCAAATATTAAATAAAAAATGGTTTATAGTAACCAAGTGGTCTACGGTTGAAAGCCCGACTTAAAATATTTGTTTTTATCGATTCATGTACAAGTTACTTGAAGACACACGTACATATAACCGTAACATATATATGACTTACTGTTTTGTTATATTTCATAACATTAGTTCGCCGTGGTATTTACTTGTTACATTAAAACTGTATTACGTGTCATTTTTTGTAAGGTTTGAAACTCAACGGCCGAGTCCCTGGTGGTCTGAACCTGTATATTAATCGGGTATAAAATGTCACGAAAGGAACGCATGAATAATCGGATAATCGATGCCTATTATAGGGCAGTAGACGGGGCAGAAGGTTCTGATCTAGGCTTGCACTATTTAGGGATCAACATCACGTGGGTTTTAAAAGGTGGAATGCGCCTTGTACACATAGAATAATCATATAACTCGCAATTTCCCTTCAATCAACATGCTGTACTTTTGATCACTAATTACCCCAATCGATGTTACACATTTCCCATGATTATCGATACATAGTGGGCTACCTACAATAGCTTATATCTGACGCGATCCAAGTTTACTCCTTAATCCTTCCGCGCATAAACTAGCGCTATGTTGATAGAAAACATAAATAAATAAATAAGAAAACAATTATAGAATTCCTGAAAAGCGTTACTATTCTTAGATGCGGGAGGTTGCTTGATCAAATACCTTGACATTGTTGAATCGCTTGTCCTTTTCAAATCCGATGACTCGCACAAGTTCGAGTTGGGATCATTTTCATGTTAAACACTGTCCGGAGAAATATATAGCCTTTTATTTGAGCAAGGTTTCGTTTTCCAAGACCGATTTTAATTCATTGTTATTGCTTATCAAGGCTGGCGTGTGTTCGTGGCCGCAGTGTGGGCACTTCCTGCGGCCGAGGTCCTTTTTGGCATAGTTTCCACGAACACACTTCCCGCTTGTCACGTGGGATAGACATTATGTACTTAAATTTCCCACCGTTTCTCGGGGGAACCTGAATAATACAATTGATTCCAGCCTTGACATTATTATGCCAAACCTTTAATATAATAAATTGCGTAGTTAAACTGTTTTGCGTTTGTCGTTGAATAATAATGTTTATTCGCTCAGGAATAAACTGTCTTATTCATCGCAAGGCTATTTTCCTTAGGGAACGCCGAAACACAAAACCCAAATGGTACTTATCCTACCCAGTCTACTGTAACACATAGACTCGTCCACTAGTACAAAATCACTGCCCGTGAAAATTGAAAGTCTTTTTCTAGTTCATCGCATCACAGGGTAGGTCGCGCTATGGTTTACATGTTTACATATACCACCCACTCCCACTTATTTTTATTGTAACACGATGCTTGCCAGATTTTTGTTATATTCCAGTGTTGTCGAGAATAACGAGCTCCATTAGAAGTCCACATCGTCATGGCTGGGACTTAACAGCGTACGGAACACCGTCAGTCTGTCAAATGGTCTACTTAGTTCGGCCCCCGACGACAGGTTCCTGCGTAATTGATTGTACCAGTGTTGGAGAATTTCCAGTTCTGTGCGTTACGGAGTATAGCTCAGAACGTATGTCTAAACATAACGCACCGCACAAAACATTTTACATGTGCGGTTCGTTCATGCGTATGGTTGTCACGTGAGTGATGGACACTCATGCGGACATAGGCGGGAATGTACACGGTTTTCATTATTTGGTCAGTTCTACGCTAGACTTTGATCAGTAAACTTTTACTTTTTGAAATTCGAACCGCATTAATAAATTAGTTAAAATGACCAGTTATGTTTGAGTTATACAATGTACACAGTTACATGTTAATATTGGTTGTTTTCGGGTACAGTTTTCCAGAGTTATTTTACATTGGATTAAGTTTTTTTCTCTGGTTTTTACTCTGGCCTTGAATACACCATTAAAGAATAAAGAATAGAAGTGATGTATACAAATTAAAGTTGTACTGTCATGTTATTCTACGATTATACTTGATTGTTATATATTACGATATATAATTCTTGTATGTATATTGTCAATAATCTGGTCGCAAGTCTTGCCCAATGCAAAATGATTTGTGTTTTGAGCAGTTGGGTGAAGACCAAATTATTGTGTTCTTCGGCATAGTTTCCATGAACACACTTCCCGCTTGTCACGTGGGATAGACATTATGTACTTAAATTTCCCGCCGTTTCTCGGGGGAACCTGAATAATACAATTGATCCCAGCCTTGACATTATTATGTCAAACCTTTAATATAATAAATTGCGTAGTTAAACTGTTTTGCGTTTGTCGTTGAATAATAACATTTGTCCCCTTTTTGTCCTTCTAGCGGGAAAATTAGTCGTTCTTGCGAGTGGCCGTAAAGTTGACCTTTAAACCCGGCAATAAACCAGACCGAGAAATATAACCACCAGACAGAAAAAGGGGCGGTTTTACAAAAAATATAATTTATTTTACGCCCTTTGTATCGGATATACTTATCGGCAAGACGTATTTGGAACCTTAAAAAATCCTTCAACACGCCAACATGACAGAATGGCAAATATATCCGCCGGGACGACACAAAAGGCGGCGATACGACAATTACGCAAGTTTTCACACTTTTGTCTTTTTGTCGCGCTTTCGTGTTTGCGAGTTTCAGACCCGCCAGCACGTCAGAACAATATGGCAGCAATCAGCCACATAACTGCTTATAAGATAAATTAAGACTTTTTAAACAAGATATTACAGAACAATAGAGTACGACCAAAGATTTAGATATTGATATAAGGAGACAAATGCGTGGTTTTTTCTAAAATTCGTATCCAAAACATATTGCGATAGGCATAATTGGAGTTAATTGATTAAAAAAAAACACTTAATCACACTTCTTACGCAAAACTTATACTTTTTGTATAACGTCTCAATAATTTTTCAAAGGGTTTTCTTTTCAATGATGGAAGTTCAACAAATACACCAAGACTCCTTAAAGTAGTTTTTTTTTTATATAAATATTTATTAATTATACTATGAAATAAATTCAAACAAGCAATCTAACTTAGCTATGGTCAAACAATATTATAATGTTTAAGTACTATCTAATTAAAACATATTTTTAATTTTATAAACATTTACATGTGCAGCAAGATGGTAGCACACCCGCAGCTGTCCCAGAAGTGACTAGGCGTCAATGATGGATTATTTTAATTCACGTATTTATATAATGATCTAAAAACATCATAATTTGAAATCTCAAATTAATATATTTGAGTGTAAGTTCATTCTAAAATGTGTCACCACTAAACTCGTGTTTCTTATTGGTAACAAGACAAAAGACAATACTAAGACCAAAGTCTGATTGTCCTGAATGAATGTTCCGTATGGCAATTTTCATATAATTTTCTCTTTCAAATATGCGAAAAAAAACGAATAATGCATTATTGAGCATAAACGACACTATGTCGGACAGACTGTAATCAAAGCCATTGCCCTACCACATGAACTTTTATTTCAGCATTACTCGGATGAGAAAAAGTATTCATTTCAACAATGCATGAACAAGTGCATTTTCTGGAACTATGTTTAACTACACGGCAACCAAACGGTGTGTGGTGATTAATGCCCCATTACTAATTAAAATCAACGGAAATTTCGTACAATATTTCGTAAAATAAAGTTAAACAATTAAAAATCAGTGTAGTCTTGTTCCCAGCTTCTTTTGTAAACAAATAGAAGTCTGGCATTGGCGGAATCATGGCCGACGCGATGATAATAGTGAGTTAACCAAATATTTAAAAAAGTGGTTCGTCGGGACAACATTCATTTTTCAATCGAAATGCATATATTTCAATCTGTAAACGTTCTTCCTTTTTGTCGAGTTCTTCCGCATATTAGAGTTAATTAATGTTCCATAACCTGAGTATGTTTCGGACAAGTACACAGATAGTGTACTTTCGGATGTTTGAGTAAATTTGCAAGATACTGTATTTGTGATTTATGTTTGAGTAGTGTGACAAATATGAATACATTGCGATGTGGTTATCTTTGATTAACAGTAGTTATGCATCTTTATGTATTCACTATTCAGGCCCTTTTCCAGGTTCACCACAGTCAGAATTTCAGACCTGCTTTTCCCAGATTAGCAAAAATGCTTCTAAAAATCTTTTCTAAACTCCATTAAAAATGGTTCATGGTGCTCAAGACAAAGTTATTCATAATTCAAATCATACATCATATTTCAGATGGATCATACTTATATAAAAGGGGAGAGTACCTGGGTTCCAAGTAATTGACAGTAGGTCTGGCCAAGATCACATATACAATGCCTGACAGGGCAAAAGTATAGACTGGGGGACATAAAAACATTTCTGGGCATGTAGAGAATCTTGAGTAAAATTTAGTAAAATTTAGGGAAATATGTTCGGTACCAAAAAAAGGTCAAGTTTGGGAAAAGTGTTGCATCGCTTTTCAAATTTGATTAATATTTTCTAACTTCACTTGGTTTTTAGTATTTCTTTCCAATATCAATAATGTTAATTTATTGATATAAAGGTTCTGAATCAATAAATGCTAAATTCTATGACAATTAATTTAATAGTGTAAATTTCACAATTCTGTGAACCAGCTTCTTTAAATGTTTAAAATATGAATAATATGTTGTCAGAATGATTAAATGACTTGCTTGGTTTATTACTTACATTCTCCTTCTCACACCTAATCCTTATGTTGCTTCACATCCCCTTCCATGGTATACTGTAGAACAGAGATATATTTATAGTTTTAAAGAGGCCGTCCAACAGATTTTGGCATGTATTGAAGCTTGTCATTAAATGCTTTAAATGCTTTATATTTATAAATGTAAACATTTGAACTAAAACTCTCCAGTAAAAAAAGAAGAATACTATTTAAAAAAAGGAAAAAAGGTAACACTCAACAGGGCTCGAACCACTGACCCCTGGATTCCTGGAGTTTTGGAGTAAAAAGCTACCTGCCTAGACCACTCGACCATCCACGTTCATGTTTGTAGAGGATGTATTTTGTAGCTATATAAGCAATCCTCGTAGTTGCCCAAAATATCGTTTCGCGTCGATACGACGCTTTATCTGTTGGACGGCCCCTTTAAGTAAAGGAATCTTAAATGGTTCAGGTCTGACAAAAAAGACTGGGTTTTCTTTGAACCACGGACAAATCTGCAGGGGGTAAGTTAAATACAATATTTTATGTACAAGCTACTAATAATCAACTTCTCACAAGTATGTAAAAGTAAGTTTATTTGAAAATGTGATTTGATCTGATATGATATGAAGACCTAAAGCTAGTGCAACATACTGATGCGCCAGATTTCTTTTCAGTGTTATTGTATGGACATGAATAGTTGAAGTAGTTTTTGATAAATCTAAATTGTGTTACCGATACACATGATATAGTTCACACAGAATTTTACTAAAACTAAATGGTTTATATGGTATCTTTTGTCTTTCAATTGCTAGTCAAATTTATATAATAAAACTAGAGTATTTCATGTTGCCTCAAACAACAATGTTCAACCCCAAATCAAAAACTGATAATGGTCATTTCAGACAACGAATGTGAGTGCTGAAACAGTAAATACGGCCGCACTAAGACGTTTAAGGACCTACTCTGAGCAAGAAGTCTATATTATATAAACATACATTTATGTTTGCTAAAATAAAATTATATTGTCATTTCTTTAAAAGAAAAAAAAATGATTTATCAAGCAATATTATCATATATTATTATTTCTTTTTTTATTATTTTACTTTTTTTGCTTCTATCAGGTTCCAGCTCTCCAAGAGAAGTAGCAGGGCATATATTGTCTTCTCCATTGAGAGGAAGTATCGTTGTAGAACTTTTAAATCAAATTGAATATGCAGCAAAAGAATTCTGCAACAAGGACAGTGTTTTGGCCCAAAAGGATTTCTGTGACCTGGCTGAATTTAAATGGCATTAACTCATTGATGAACTATTAGAGTAACAGCCATTGCTAGCTGATGTTCTCTTGGCTGTGTCTCTACCAACCTCTAAGATTGGGAATACAAAATCTGTTCAGAGCCTTATACCGGTCATATCTACTGTGTTTGGAATGTTGATGAAAACACGATACCAGGAGTTGTCGTTAGTTCAAAAGATGATCGCAATGACTTTAGCTAATGAACAAACAAGCCAAAAAGTACATTTTGTTTCAACTGTGTTTCGTTTTTTTTTTTAAATGTTATGTTAAAGCCCAATAGCACAAAATATGAGCTTAACACCTTGTGTATAGAATGGAATATTGTTAAGTGTGCAATTTATATTTAATCATTTTATGAGTAACTCAAGAGAAAATTTCATTTAAGAGTTGCCCAACTCAGCTGTGAATGAATGTTTGTTTCATAAAATATTCAATGTATGCATTTTGAATATATCTTTATATGTTTTAAATATTTCACAATATCTAAATACACATACAGATAAAAACATATCAGTTATTTCAACAAAATCTTTCTTAGCCAGAACTTAGCAATATATAGTTTCTTGCAATTTGATAAAAAAAAACAGTTATAAATCCTGTAATATTTTCTTAACCTCAAGTTTATGAAATTGGGCATTTGAATGTTTATGTGCCTGTTACTGTTCATGACACATGTTTTGTTTGGAAATTAAATAAATCTTTTGGAACATCTATTTAATAGCGCTGACCCAGGCACTAAAGGTCCTTGATGTTTTAGCTCACCTGAGCTCAGATGAGCTCATAGGATCGATGAATGTCTGTCGTCTGTCCTTCTTCTCTTAACTCCCCTTTGGTGTTTTGTTCTGCTTATATATCCAGAAACTTGGTCAGGATGATTGATTGGAGGAGTTGTAGGTCAAGTTCAAAGACGGGTCATCAGGGGTAAAAAACTAGGTCACTTTGCCATCGACAAATATTGGCTACCTGTACTTAGGTGAGCGATATAGGGCCATTATGACCCTCTTGTTTTAATTCTACCCTTAACACAATCAGGAATAAGTTTGCAAATCTGCAAATCTTGCAAATTTTTTATTCTTATGTCTTGTCCATTTGAATTGTTTTTGTAGTTCTATATGTAATTAGAACTTCAATTTCATTAATATACCTTAGGTAAAAATGTGTTAAATTTGATGTCAAAAGTGAATTTCCCAGCCGGATTCTCAGGGTTTGTAATTCTTTACTCATAAATCATTTTTAGCCTTATATAGAAGCAAAAAATGGTCCTGTCGATTTCATGAGTCAGTCAGGTATCTCCAAACAAAAGAAATTTTAAAGTCAACCTTATAAAAGATAAATTGCTCTTCTACACAGCAGATGTCATAAATAAGAAATAAACAAAATGTACCTTGTGAATGTTAGTTTGTTTTATTTGTTTATACTTTGGTTATGTTTATTTGTTATTTATCCTGAAAGTATCATAGAACTTCAAAAACCAAACACACTGAATTAGTTAAAGCTGAAAGTTGTTGCTTCAATCTTGTTTTAATATTACTTAACATTTAATGACAATCACCCTTTGACCAAATTGTAAAGAAGAACCAATGGAATGTTTCTAAAATGAAGCAAAACCAAGTATAAGATATTTCATTGGCTAATTCATTCTACAATTTTCTAACATGTGAAGTTTCTATGAACCTTTAAACTAATTGTTCCTATAGTAAGTTAAGCGCACCGACTTGAAACAGGTGTTGTAAACTAGGCGTAAGCGTTCTTGAGTTATCATCCGGAAACCATTTTTCTATTTCTAGTCACTGTGACCTTGACCATTGACCTAGTGACCTGAAAATCAATTAGGGTCATCTGCGAGTCATGATAAATGTTCCTATGAAGTTTCATGATCCTAAGCGTAAGCGTTCTTGAGTAATCATCCGGAAACAATTTTACTATTTCTAGTCACTGTGACCTTGACCTTTGACCTAGTTACCTCAACTCATAGACATAGAAAAAGATTGTCCATAGAGTTTAAGTATTTGCTGTTCTATTATGGCATTTAAAGGCACAATAACAATCACAATACATTTTGGAACAATAAAAGGTAACATTTCGTAAATTAATGATGTACAATAACCAGTGGGTAGAGCACAGATGCAGTCTTTTTTGATAATAATGTTTTTACTGCTTTTAACTGTAGTGGTTTGAGCTCTGATATATTAGTTTGGAATTCTGAACAATATTTCTGCAATGCATCTGTAACTGACTGGCTGTTTATAACCTGAAAAAAGAAGAAAGCAGTGTAGTGTCAGGGCTAGTCTAAATAATTAGACCTTGGTTACACAGGATTATCATCCCACCAAGGAAAATTGAAAGCATCTCGATTGAAGCTCAGTCGGTAGTCATAATAGAATAATGGTGATCACAGGTTTTAGTCCCGCACATGTCATTCTCTTCCTCTTGTGTATTATCCGAAATTACATTTTCCATTAACTTATCCGAAAACTATTCAACTTATGAAGAATGAAAAATCTCATACAAAATCAATCGTTGCGTGAAAATGATTCATACCATTGAACTACTTTATTATAATACTGATCGGGAAATAAATACTTTCACAACGAACCACCTTTTAATATTTGCTAGTTAACTTACTATTTCCATCGCCTCCGCCATTACTTCGTCTGTGCCTGACTCTTTGTATACAAAGGGGCAGGTAATCCAGACTAAAATCAGTGTTCCTTATAGCAATTGCCGAAATTTCAACGCCGGATGGTGTCTTGTAACATAGATTTTTGTAGATACAAATCGCTCGTTTTTTTTATTTTTTGTGACACAATAAATTCAATTTTAATTTCCCGCAAATATATCTATTCATACGACACTAAAATGGTACCATGTTAGTGTTTCGTTAGACTGAGTAGTAATGGGGCTTTACGATAGACAGACCGAATGACACACGTGTACCTGTTTATTTAAAAAGAAGTCATACATGCCTTATTATAATTACAGTATTTCTTGTAACATTAATAAACTTAAACATCTGTGCAGAATTCCAAAAAACTTTAAAATGAAGCAATAAAGCTAACGGCTGTGTTGATCATGTTATTTATGTTAAATAAAGTTTAAGCCTGTACTATATTTATGTTATTGTGAACAAATTAGTATGCTTAACTAAGTTTCAAATGTTTTGTAATCGTGCTGCTTCTAGGGTAAATTTTATTTATGTATTAAGTTAACAGGATATAGAGTTAAAACACAAATATTTGATATATCGCCTGTCAAGAAAGAAATAAAGGAGGGAAAATGCCTGGCCTTAAACCTTTGACGCACGGATCAAATATGTGTTACACTAACCGTCAGATCATAACATCTCATATATTCGTATAAATCGCAGATTGTTCAACGGTCTGTATTCGGTGTCTGTGTTAAATGAAAATTAATAAATCGTTAAAACAACGGGGGTTTTTCAATTCAACGGGTTTACTAATATATAACAAATTGATGTGAATATATTTTATTTATATTGCCGCGAGCTTTATCTGGCACCGTTATATAAAATGTATAAAAAAAACTGTTAACGATCAGAAAACAAAGTGTTATTTGCACAATCTATTTATTGTCGCGTTTGTATTCCAAATTGTTTTACATGTGTACCTATTGTAACGAGGTGTTGATCACAGCTCAGATGTCGTTTTGTGTCTAGTTTGGGCTGTTCGCATCTATTTTATTACACTGTCGAGATGTTTATTTGCCACCTTTGTATCAAATGTATAATTCTTTCTGTTAACAGTAAGAAACAACAATCTAATTTTCCCTATCTGTGAATTTGCCCATTTGTATTCCAAATTGATTTGTATTGAGTGCAACAAGGTGTTGATTACACATCAGATTCCGTTTTGTGTCACATTTGTGTGGTTCGTCGAGTACATGATGAGAATTCTCTGTGATGCAACATAGAACCATATACTTTGTCAAGTCCTATGCATTTATGAATTGGAAGGCAATGTAAGCTTTTGATAGAAGTTATGACCTATATTCATATATATATATATTAAACATGATTATTAAAATATAGATTGATGTGGGTCACGAACAGGACATTATCCAGTAATTTAGATAAATGAACCCAAATGGGAAACCAATATGGGGTTAACAACTACTTATAATGAGTGACCTATATGGGACCTATGTGGGACCATATGGGGTTCATATGAGTCCCATCTGAACGCACAAGGGAAATTATCAGAATATCAGAAATTTCCCGGGCAAAAAGATGGGATGGAAGAAGGCAAGGACAAAACGGTCACTATATACTGCTCCTAACATCGTTGAGAACCATACGATTATAAAACAGTCAAAACAAGTAACATAAAGAGTGACCGTGTTCTTCAATTAAAATCCAGCACAAAATGCTATAATTGTGTTTGTGTGTGCGTGTAGACGGACAAAACACATTTTCGTTTTTCAGGAACACTATTGTTTTTCGGTCGCCAGGAAACAAAACTACGTCTGTTTACCAGAATCCGGTTACCAACCGCGCTTTACGTCAGCATGCAATTAGGATTGCTATCGGATACTTATGCTGACGTTATGTCGCCGTTATCTTCATTAACAGAATTACTTAAGTGATTCATTAGTGAATGCCTCGTTTCTAAGGCATCATTTCAAATACACAACCTCCTCCATTTATTGCAATTAGTGAAACGACAACCGGCATTAGGGATGAACACTAATCCGGTATTAATTACAAATGCATTTATGTTGTTTCAGCAAGGCGAAATAAGATATACACTGTTTCTGAGAAGCTTTCTGAACGTTTCTAAGAATTTTAGAAGAACACATAAGCTAATGATAGTTAGGCACAATATATATAAAAACAACTGATAAATAAACTGCGTTAAAAGAAAAAAATGTGATGCTATACTCATTGAAATGGAGTCAAATCCTTATCCGGAAGGACGCTGGCTCGGCGCAACAGTGTTAGAATACTTTTTGTTATAACCCATACGTTGTAATATATAGACACATGACGCTATTTTGTATTAAATTTTGTGTATTAAGACGATGTATACTTGTATAAGTATTAAAAAACTGCCTGTTCTGTTGAAAATGTTTCCGACGGTCTAGGTTAAGTCCGAAAGCTTTCATAATGAAAATTAAAGCACAACTTCATCCGTTATCGATTATTTTATGGTATTACGCAATTAACTATAATGGCTCAAACAATACGATATCCAATGAAGATTGTTATTGTATTTCGTAACTCTTGAACTAGGAGATTCAAAGAATGCTTTGTACGCTACAAAGTAGTGGGTTTAATGGTCGGTTATTCAGGCAAGTCGCAACGGGAATTTGCCATGGCTTTGAAAGTTTTAATGTAATCTTTGTCACGGAGACACAGTTTTATCCTATCATGTTTCCCGTACGCCTGACCGTACCGTAGCATAACTAAGTTTTATTTAATACAGTTTTTCATTTATGTTCATCAAAAATAAATGATGTCGATCAAAATAATATGAGTTATGTTAAAAGTCAAATACTCGAGGATTATTATTTTATAAATATCTGTATATCGGTTTATGTTATGCAATTTTGCGAATTTGATGATCTGCACTAGCATTCCGTTGATAATTACTTTTGTTGAACATATTTGTATAGTCTACGAAAATACAAAAATACAAATCATGATATTGTAGCATATACAGGCAGTTAGTTAATCAGTTGTTGTCTATAAACTTTATTTGTAATTTATTAATTTATTGAATTTATTTGAGGAATGTACGCAACCAACATCTACTAAAATGTATTGTTCGAACGAACAATTTACATTTTGATTTCCGAATTGACACAGCAAACTGTTTTTGATTGTATTGTAGTGTGCATTGCTAATCTTAAAGGTAACATTATCAGCATGCTGCTGATCGTCTTCTAAACGATATCTTTTATTTAAAGATCCGTAAATGCTCAACATAAACGAATACTTCGTAAAATAAAGTTAACCCATAAAACATCAGTGTTTCTTATAGCAGTAGGCAAAATTGCAACGCTAGATGTGGTCTGGTAACATTGATTAAACGAGATACAAAATGCTCGTTTTTATTTTTGTGTGGTTCAATATATGCCATTTGAATTTCATGCGACGATATCCGATATTTACGAGCGACCGCGAGATTGGCTTCGGGCGGCAGCGTCGGAAGCATGACGTTGTTGCCCGTTATCTACTGGAGTTTGAAGAGTAAGTCACTGGTATTTATATAAAACTTGTTTAAATTTCAAAGGTCATACTTTCGATTTCAATTATTAGATTATCTTTCATAAGTCTATTTTTTCAAACAGCGTTTACTGTATTGCTTTTTATATGTAATTAAAATGGTGCGCATGCAGTCGCGTGTACCTGAATCTAAAAGAACTGCGTAATATAATTCGTATAGTACCGTGATAATAAATACAAACAGCTTGCATAAATGCGGCAAATTAACGCAGCCTGAATGAAACCGATCCTGACTCGAGATCATCCGTGAAACGAAACAAGATGACCTCGTGAAACGATTTTTAGATGCAAAAAGTTGCAGAATGTTTTTATTTTACGTTTTTACACAAATGTAACTTGTTTTAGGGTCTTCTTATTGTAATTAACCTTAGTAAGGCACTTTTTGCTGTTGGAAAGTTTTATATAGCATAATAGTCTTGGGCAGTGTTTACGGATCTTTAAGGTTCTACCGTGCTTGAGAGGCTGCTGAAATATACTTCTTCCATGTCCATTGCTTGGAAATAATGGTCTTAAACTTATTTATGAAACTGTTCAGACTGCAAACGAAACTTGCTAGAGGGCCAGTGTGCTTGCCAAAAAGGACTTTGTAGACCACACTGAATTCCAACGCGTCAACATAATGTAAGAAGTTGTGTTTGAACATTAGCTGCCTCCATCTGCTGTCAGTTTTCTTGATTGCTTGAAAAATGATGACATTGTTAATTTACAGAACTATTTCATGTGATCGTACTATGTATGGCATTCTAATAAACAAGATACAAGGAGCTATCACTGTTGCGGATAGTAGTTGCCTTGACTTTGCCAAATGAACACACACACATATATAACATGGGAAATAAACAGTTGTTTTAGCTCATATGTTCTACCCTACAAAAGAAGATATTAAACCCAAATAAAAGGATTAGAGTAACCCTTATAATTTCCAGCAACATTTATAAATGATTCTTTTTACGAACTGTGAATAGTACAGCACAGTTTTAATTACAAACAATCTTACAATTACTTGTCAGGACTTAATCTTCTTACTAAAGAATCAAATAAAGTAATAATATGGCATCTAACTTGAAAGTGAAAAAATATGGTTAGTCTGGATAGGCTTTCCTTTAATATCCTTATCTTTATCTCAAAATTAGCTTTATGATTAAAGAAAAACCACGAATAACAATATTGGCAAAGAAAGAATTACACCCTATAAATAATGAGTTTTATAGCTACATATACTGCTTGTTTGTTGGTATAGATTAAAACTATTTTCTTTATTCATTTTGATGTTTTGTACCATTAAAGTTCATTTTGTTTTCTAGTTTGATTGTTTTCAATAAGAATAAGAAAAAATAATAGCCCAAAATTTAAAGCATTTTTTGCAGTGCTGGACCCTTTCTTATTCTTGCGTGTAAGTTTTTATGAAATCGATATTTGTTTTTTTTTCTTAAGACAAAGAAAGGTCTGGGTTGAATTGGTATGTTGCTATGGTTGGTTGATGGACAGCACACATTATTTTAAATGATGGCAACACATTTTAATTGCTTAAAGAAGCATCGGCATGGTTTAAAACGCATGCTTAAATGCAAACAAAAGCATTATTCTTTCTTATATCATAGAAATTAACGTGACATGAAAAATTTGATAGGTTAGTTATCCTGTAAAGGATTATTGGACATCTAGTCTAGTTACATAAGCTATTAATTATTGTGATCGCATAATTTATTTTCAGGTACAATCACGCCTTATATTGTTTAACTTATGTCGCAATATAAAATGCGAATTGGCGGCCATTTGATGCTTTGCATCAATTTCTTTCATATATAAACTCACCACCAATGGTGTATTTAAATCGTTGACACATTTACAGGACCTCTTACAGTAACGTCAATTCACACAGTATCTGGAAACCTGACATACAATGACGTTTTTATCCAACGAACGAACACGAATAGACATGTCACTATCAATAAACATGCAATTACTTATGTACAATTTGACATCGGTGTGTCGTAGAAGTAGATACGGTACTTATTAAACGAATAATTATAATAATAAAAAAAATGATTGGTATTACAGCTGATACTTTGCCACAAGATTATGCTTATTACGGGAATTGCAATAATCTGATTCTGATGTTAACCCAGAATTAAAATACAATTTATTGATAGATGAACGAAGTTCCAGATAAAAACAACAACTAAATCGGAAGTATTATAAAGCTATGTTGCTTGTTTGTTAATGGAATAATGAGATATTATTATGGTGTACTAGCATATAGATCGAAGTACTAACGAACTGTTCCCTCCGAGCGAACAGATCAAAGAAACTTCACTTCAAGGCGACGATACATTGCGTCAAATCAGCAACTGTTTTCATTTAGGCTTTTATTTACAGACGAGTTCTATACTTTCGATAGAAGTTACTGTAGACGTTTATCAACAGCGTTAAAAGTTTAGCATCCATCTCGGCATGCTTACATTTACTCATCCGTTTTAAAACTCCATTTTATAATGATGGGTGAAAAAACCTTTTACCAATTACAATTTTTATGAAAAATTATATTTTAAACCAAACGAAAAAAAAAACACCGTTGTTAACGTTTTTTTAGATGTTCATTAAATAAATATACTTGTTTTAATACTGCTGAAGCTTCTGGAGTTTCACTTTTTTATATTAATTACTAAGAGGAGAAATACAATTTAATAGTTTATTCTTGAGCAGGCCTTCGCGTAGTGAACTAACCTTATAAAATAAACTAACAATTTTATTTCGAAAATTACCACACACAAAAAGAATAGAATAATGGTATCAAAATCATCACGATTGTCAAAAACTCAACAGTTATTTGAACATAGGTAAAATTTGGTATATATATTATTAAATGTCTCAACTCCTTATATGGCGTGTGAGAGTATAAAACATAATTCATGCCCGTACAAGCATTAATTGTATAATTGATGTGCCAATGGAAAGCCCAACACAGCGTCAGGTGATTTCAATTGACCAATGGATCAACAAAAATCAGTTCAAAGTTAGGTTTAAAAAGCCGATTAAATTGCCTATAATTGTCACTCTGTACAGGCTGTCATGTTTGCTACCGGAATTATAGGCGTCAGTTGTCTCATTCATCACCAGCTTCGTCCACGGTGCGAGGTAAGTCTACACAATGCTGCTGACATATTATTTTGTGTTTTTTTTTATAAATATTAAACATATTCCGTTACTTTTATTATTATTACTAGTAGTAGTAGTAGTAGTAGTAGTATTAGTATTAGTATTAGTATTAGTATTAGTATTAGTATTAGTAGTAGCAGTAGCAGTAGTAGTAGTAGTAGTAGTTGTTGTAGTTGTAGTTGTAGTAGTAGTAGTAGTAGTAGTAGTAGTAGTAGTATTTATTTATTTATTAATAATTTAATTTAAAGCGTTTAGTCATTTTTATTCGGTAAGCAAGTATTCACATGATTGTTTCTCGGTATTTATGAGCTTTTAAATGTCTTATTTAATCAGTATTGTAGTGATAAGACTAACCCCAGCTTTATTCTTATTTGTGTTTATGTTGTTTTGTATTGTGCTGTATTGTGCTGTTTTGTACTGTTTCGGCAATCTGTCACTTGCCATAAATAAAGGACCAACTAATTGTTTGTAATAAGATTTCAATACTGCTCCAGCAGCTGGAGTTTCACTTCTTTATAATGTTCATCCCATTAAGTTTTCTTACAATAATTTTCTCAGTGAGTTTTTGTAAGACATCTCATTCATTATGTTTTTTTTTAAGTTTGTGATCATTATGCTATTATTATTTCATTTTATGTACTGTATACGTGTTTGTGTAGCAAAATTTATGTTCATTTACTGTACACGATGTATTATTATTTTAATCTATGAATAACTTCACTTTACTAGCGTCGTATATCAAGGTTTACAACATATGGGATTCTTCTGTTTATACTCAATATCTATTTATCTCGGTAACATACCATTTATTTAATCTTTAGTAAATTTCATAATTATATCGGCATTGTAGCAAACGGGCAATGGGCATATAGTGTTACCCATGCCCGTGTGTGTCCGTGTCACATGAATACATTTCTAGTTCCTGATTACGTTTTAGTACTTGGTCGCATTTTTAATTACATATAGTGACTTGTACAGCAAAATGTACAGAAATTATTGCGATTATCCTGTCATACGCATGTATGTACGTGCATTTTGTTTTATTTAAATGCGATGCTAACTGGAACCTACACTCAACGTGATTGCCAAAACAGTTTTAACATGACTATTTTAGAAAGTATATCTCGACTAAAAAGTATAATTATTATTATTATTAGTTTTATTATTATTATTACAAAAAGCTTAAATTGCAAACTTGTAACATATCCTTTACTTGCTTATAGGAAACAGCCATGGAGGTAATTGAAGAGGAATGGATGCTAAACAGCAGTTTGACGAACATATCCAGGGTGATGTCGAATAGCAGCATGATGAACCTAACGAGAAATACAACAGCCGCCCACGTACCTGAACCAAACGCGTCTGACAACATGAAAGTTTTGATTGACGTGTTTCAGATCATTGGTTACATTATACAACCGCTGATTCTTGTTGTAGGAGTTGCTGGAAACATATTAACCCTTGATATCATGATGTTTTCCCGATTCAAGGCCTTGACCTCGCGATATATAATTTTGTTTATGGCATTGTCAGACTCTGTTCTCCTTCTCACACAGATCTTGAACAAATTCTGGATTATCAAATTGTTTGGAATTGATCTCAGAGCGTTGTCTACACTGTCGTGCAAGATCTTCTTCGTCATTTTTAGATCAGCAAAAATGACATCATCCTGGCTAGTCGTGTTGCTTTGCTTTGAACGATATGTGGCCGTCATCTTTCCGTTGAAGGCAAAGTTAATAATTCGTAAACATTATATTGTGGCAGCGATTGCGCTGGACTATGCCATCATAACGACGTACAATTCCGTCTGGCATTTTTCGTCGGGAATTGAACGTGGAATCTGCAAACCTGACTTACCCAGTTTGCAGCAAAGTGTGTTCGTAACAATCGGGGTAACAATTTATTCTTTTATTCCAACAATTATTTTATTGGTGTTAACCCCTCAAATTGTCCTTGGTTTATTCCGTCACGCCAAGACGCGGCAAACGTTGAAAGGCAATGTATCCAGCGTGACTAACAACTCCATGTCGGCAAACAAGAAAAAGATAGATGAGACTTTGAAAGCAAGTGTGATGGTCATTGGTGTTCTGATATCGTACATTATCCTTATCATACCGATTTCGACCGTCCATATTTATTCATTTACAGCAGGGTTTAGCGCCTTTGATGCCAATAGCGTGGCCTTTTTCATTTTTCGTGAGATTTCGCAGATTTTAGAACAGCTCAACCACGCGATCAACTTCTTTTTGTACGTGGTTTTCTCCAGGCAATTCCGAAGGCGCTTGAATGAAATACTACGTTGTTCGCCACACAAGCGAAGTAAATATTTGTCCAGGACGAAAACGAACTCTACAACAGCTGTTACTAGATCTGATAGTTATATGTAATTAATGCAAACAAGACACGTAATCAGCGTGTAATTTTGGGACAGCAACAATTATGTTCAAACCTCGTGCTGCAAAGATTTAAAAAAAAATGCGCTGAACATGTTATTAATATATTTATATGGAATATATAGAATGTATATTTTTTTCTGATAATTCACTTATGCTTTGCATCATCGTGTAATGTTATATACCAAGTCCGACTTCTTTCCATTATAAATTGTTTGTGCGTATAGTAGACTATTTACTTAGACCCCTGAGGTATGTAGTGCTTAATGAAATTGTGTGTTATATTATTGTTGTTATTTGATACTAGTTAAATTAAAAGTATAACGTTGTTGTTGTTGTTTGCTGTTGTGCGTTTCTATTGATATAAAATTTAATAAACACTTATTATTAATTTACTACTCACCGTTTAACCTTAAAGTTTTTATTTTCTATCGTGTTAAGCATGTTTTTTTGTTGTTTTTTTTTAAATTTCATTAGTGTTTGTATAAACATGTGTTCTATATTAAAATTATATCAACCATATGTTTGGCTGTATATAAATAACCTTGCCTTTCTGTTTGAATTATATTTAATAACCTAAATTTACTGTGTTTTGTATAAGCTATTGTTGAAATATAAGTGTTGTTATGAAATAAAAACTCGTTATTTAAAATATTTAGGGTTTGTTACGTTTATAAATGTGCGTCGTCAATATATTGCTATTGTTCGTTCATGGTAACACAGAAGATTCAAACAAGTTTTTGCAAAGATTGTCCCTTAAAAGACCGTAATAATAATACCAATGTTTATTATTACGACGTTGGTGTTCTTGACAGTTTCTCCACAGAAAGTATTGCTCTCGATATTTTATGTGATTAATCGCAACGTGGATAAGCCGCAATACGCCGTAATTAACTTATGTTGCTTACTCCTTAATTGCTCCATTAAATGTTTACCACTATAGTGGATTCCGTTTTTTTGTTCTTAATTGTCCTAATTAATAAGTTTACATTTAAGAGAAAGTTCATTATAACAACTGGAACCACTTAAATCGTTGATCTTGTTAAGAGATAAGACATGATATATTGTAAGAACCGATATCTAATTTGACTCAGTAATTTCCTGTAAAGATTGTTCCGTATGGAAATATTCGTATAGTTTTCTCTGAGAAACATAAAAACACAGATAATGCATTAACGAACAAAAACAACACTGAAAGACTATAGTCAGATCTATTACGCATCCCAAAGGAACGTTTGCTTAGACATTACTCGGATGAGAAAAAGTATCAAATTCAACTATTGGAGACAAACATGGAAGTGGTGTCACCTGTATCTTTGTAAGCGAACGCTCTTAAGTACTTCATTAGTGAATGCCTCATTCCTGAGGTGTTATTTAAAAAAACGACCCACTTCAATAATTGCAATTAGTTAAACGACTAGAGGCTTTGGTTGAACACTCATACTGCATTAATTACACATTAGAAATTACAGATTCACTGTTACTGTGCATTTTACTGAACGTTTATGTGTATTTTAGAAGAATGAATAAGCTTATGATAGTAAGATACAAAATAATATTTTTAAACAATTACACAATAAAATGCGTTTAACGACAAAATGTGATAATAGACTAATTGAATGAGCTAGATAGTTAGACATAAAACAATATTTAAAAACAACTTATAACATAAAATGCGTGTAACGACAAATTGTGATAATGCACTAATTGAAATGGAATCCAACCCTAATACGGCTCGGAGCCCAAATGTCAAGAAGTTGCCGGCCCTTCTTTAGTCAGAAAGCTTTCTAAATAAAAATTAACAAGCAAATTCGTTGAATTTATATCCGCAAAATACAAGTTTGTTTATGGATGGGTGCAAATCCCTTGATATACGGTATAATCCTAAAAACAAATAAGTTAGTGAAAGATAATTGTGTTTATGCCTTGCAATTCTCCTCATTGATATCTATCTGAGATATAGCCCTGAAAAGTTAAATTATACAAAAAGGGCAATAACTCTTATTTAAGAAAGTGTAGGGTTATGTGTCTTGTATATGACACTTCTCCCATTGATTTCTACACACCAATGTAGTTTCATGTTGAATTCTTGCATCGTATCTGAGATATAGCCCTGAAAAGTTACACTATACAAAAACAAGTTAAGAAAGTCTAGGGTTATGGTTCTTGTGCATGGCACTTTTCCTCATTTATATCCATACAACCATGAAGTTCCCTGTTGATATATTACATAGTTTCTGATACATAGCCCTGAAAAGTTGCATCATGCATTTCTATTGTAACATGGCTCAACTAGTGGGATTAAAAAGGAAGACATTTTTTTACTTCGTATATCTTGAACATGAAGATTCCAAGATTGCTTTGTAAGCTACATGGTAATGCGCTTCATGGTCGGTTATTCAGGCCCGTCGCAGTTGGATTAGTCCAGTGCTTTGCGTTTAATTTAGTTTTAATTTAATAGTTCTCCCCAGAGACACAGTTTTATTCCATAACGTTTCCTGTTTACCCTACCGCACTGTGGTATAACATGAGTTGTATTTCATAAATGTTTAATCTGTTGTCATGTATTTTCATCAAAAATAAATAACGTCCTTCATAATCCTTCAAAAGAATTGGGGTTCAATCAAAAGTCAACTCTGACTTGATCTGATGACATCGCACAAAAGGTCACTTTCGGATGACCTTCCAATAGCCAAGCATAGTGGCGCCTTCAAAATGTTGTAGTATTGAATCATACAACACTATGAATTTTATACACGTGAACTATGGCTGTTCGCCTAAGGTACCGCTGTATATCCATTGTCATCCACCCACAGTTTACGGTACATGCTTGATTCTCGAGAATCTGCTGAAAAACTATCACCTTACCAAAACATTCGCTAAACTTGCTAATGCAAAAAGCAATTTTACTAGTTTGACCCAACAGGCCTGATTACTGTATTGCTGATAATGTCATTTCGACGTGACCTGTTACACGATGTATTGTGATCTTAACGTCTATACATTGTGATCTAAGTTATTAGGTCGAGACCCACTTATTTGTTTTTATTTTTCTAACATATCGCTAATTTGTTTCAATCAAATTGCTCATATTATAATTATGTATATATAAATATTAATGATGTTATTATATTGCATGCGATAAAATGTGCCAATGAAGGCCACAGTCTTTCTGTTAATGCTGCAAAAAAAATCACATTTTAATATTGCAGTTGATTAATTTAATGAACGTGTTTAGGTAAAGTTCAATTATGTAAAAAAATCATTTACATCGCAGTTAAGGAATCGTTAAATTCACACAATATCCTGTTACATAGGTTTGGTAATTTTAAAAAATGTCCAATAGGTCACGTCGCACTGGAAGCGCATGCATTCTTAACATAATTGTATCATCTTTCATATGAAAAAGATGTATCTAAGCAAAACTGCATAAAATATAACCTTTTTTTTTATAAAAACAGCACTAATTATTTGTGTGTACTTTAAGTATTGAGCATATGAAAAAACTGTAATTAAGCATGGCATCATGTGCATAAAGAACTATCATAAAATTGCGCATACAAATCAAAGAAGCTCACACATTGAAATGGTCACTGAAACTGGTGGGTCACCAAAACAGGTACCTTGACGATATATTAGTAATCGAACAATCGGGGCCATTTGGGGAAAATGACCGATACCCGTGAACTAGGGAATTTTAGCGGCAGTTTACATTTAAAATTAGTAATAGCTTAATTTACAACTTTTGGATAATTATAAAATAAAACGTTCATAAAACAAGTGATGTGTTTGTGGAACATTATGTCCCCTTTTGAGCGATTATGAACTATATATTTGACCTTTGACCTTGAAGGATGACCTTGACCTTGACCTTTAACCACTCAAAATGTGCAGCTGTATGAGATACACATGCATGCCAAATATCAAGTTGCTATCTTCAATATTGCAACAGTTATGGCCAATGTTAAAGTTTGTGCAAACAAACCAACAAACCAACAAACCAACAGACAGGGCAATAACAATATGTCCCCCAGTATAGACTGGGGGACATAAAAAGAAAATAATAAACATAAAGATGTCAGTTAAATGGATATATTACAACTTCAAACTGAGTATTTCTATACTTCAAAGCTCTATTTCGAAACATCTGAAAGTCAAACCATACATTGGGACTTTTGGGGCTGGTTTTGGGGGAAAATATACACATTTTTCCATTGGGACTGAATACTGTCTTTAAAATCGACCAGAAAAATAATTATCTGGCGACATAAAATAAAGATCAAGAGCGAAAGAGGAGGGTGCTACGCCCGGCTCTTTCTTTTAATCCTGCTCCTGTCCCTCTCGGCTGGTGGACACACAAATTGTGACAATCGCTGAAGTTTAATTTATTTGTGCCAGTATTCAATGGCAAATGCATTGACCATGCATTCAAGCCTTTATTACAATTGATAGGTTTTGACATTTCTAGGATTAAGGACATGTTTAGACAATTCATCAGACCGGTGCGGCTTTCAACTCTGCCCCTTATTAGCAGCATCCTCTACCTTTTGTTATCATAGATATTTCCGTAATTTACCTTATTTTAAGAGGCTGGTATGATTGATTGATTTTGTCATATAGTTATTGGTTATCAATAAAATATTATTTACAATTTTGACCCGAATTAATTATTTTGTATGATATTGCATGGAGCATAAAAATTTAAGTCGTACTTTTTCCTTTTTAATTGCCGAAATGACATATTGCAAGATGCTTCTTTTATTTCGGCATTTATAGTATCTAGACCAATACGACTTATTGTTTTTCAGAAGGAAAACGGCAGTTTTAATAACGTCTAAGGTGACCTAATTGTCAAATATTAATATAAAACTGTTTGTTTGTTGTTTTTTTTCAGTAAAAATGGTATTTTTGTTTATGTGTGTGGGCTGTTCATTAAATACATACTTAAAGCGTGTGAACGGGTTACCTTATTTTACAATTTCATTAGTTTTTCCAAAATTGTTTTCATTTAATTCCTGTGTTTTCAAGTGTATATCCTTCATACAGTTTGTATTTTGCTTTAGCTTTCTTTCTAATTTTGCTATGAAAGGTTCTCGTTTTAACGAAGTTACTTATATTTTCATTAGTTTAACATTTATTGAGAACGTTAAGTGCACGTTTGATGTTTTTCCTTTCTTTGAAGCATTTACTATCAAATAATTTTGGTGTGAGTCTTTTATTTTGGTTATTTTTGTTTGCATATTAATTATTTGCATTTTTGTTGCTTTCCCAAATTTTAGTTTCATAATATTTATTTTTGTGTTTAAATCATTTAATAAAATGATATTGTTTTCAAGGACTGTTAAAACTGCTATACTAAACTTTCATCGAAAACAATTTTGGTTTTCTTCTAATGTATTCTATCGATGTTATACGTTTATCATGTGTAAAATATTTATGGTAAAATAAATAGCTGCATGGTCGGAAAAGTTTCACCAGTAGAGTATTTTAATTTCCTATATCATATTAATGTCGTTTGAGTTTACAATCAGGTACACTTAATCCTCAGACTGATGAGAATTTAAATTGGTTTTCTTGCCAATTGTTGAGAAACCCATCCAAATTGCTATGATAAGTGGATATGCATAGATTGTTTAGTTTTAACCTTTGTTACACGCATGGTTCTATCTGGATTATTTTGCAATATGGCAGCAAAGTTAATTGAATTTTCTGGACCGAGATCGTCTTGACATGTGTCATATTTAAAGGGACTTGTTCACGGATTTTGAAATATTTTGAAAGGTGTCATAAAATGCTTTAAATTGATAAATGTAAACATCGGAACTAAATAGCTCCAGTATAAAACAAGAATAAAATGAAAGAACACAAAAAGTAATCCACGCCACCACTGACCCTTGGAGCAATTCTCGTAATGTCACAAAATATCACGATAACAACAGAACTTTTTCCTTGAAACATTTATGGGTCCGCCTTACGTTCCACATATTAAGTAGTATCATTAGAAACGATATGGGCTATTGACAAAAACAAAATCCAAACATAGAATGTCGATGCATTATTTACAAAATGCGCGTTTGAAGTTTTTTACCAAAATACTTTATTGATCCTGCAGTCACACTACATGGTGGTGTATTTCTACAATGAGTGCGCACTTGTCTTTATTTAGTTAAAATTGATTCTGAATTAATAGAGAAATTATGAAACACCTAAAGCCATGGAGTGTTACCCACTCAGAAGAGATCACGTGGTACAGGCACCTTAATAGCTCTTCCCTTAAAGGGAACTTTTCACGTTTTGGTAAATTGACAAAATGGAAAATAATTGTTTCAGATTCGCAACTGTTCGTTGCAGTTATGATATTTGCGGAACAAACGGTAAAACTGAACATTCACCATGCTCTAAAATATCATTTATATGCATATTTTGACGATTTTACAACCTAAAAACTATAAAGCGTTACAAAGGCGAAACAATTCAATAATTTTGAGAGTTCTGTTGTTATCTTTATGTTTTGTGACATTACGAGGATTACTGATATAAAGTATAAAATACACCACTCACTGTATGAACACGGATGGCCGAGTGGTTCACGTGCTAGACTTTTACTTTAAGAGTCAGTGGTTCAAGTCCAACAGAAGATTTTTTTTTTCTTTCTTAAATTTATTCTTGTTTTTTTTTATACCTGAACTATTTAGTTCCAATGTTAACATTTATCAACTTAACGCATTTAATTACAAACTGCAATACATACCAAAATCGGTGAAAAGGTCCCTTTAACCCGCTAGGGCAGGTATACACCGCGAAGAGTTGAGATTTAACAATTACTCAAACGCACGAATATTTCATTAGTTGCAATTTAAATTGTCTGCTAAAACTGTGAGTGTAACTTGCTTTGACGTGTGCAATACAATTTTCTTCGAGACAAATTGCATTAACATGTTTTCCACTCAGTAGAAGTGTATGTTTCTTTTTAATGCCGACACCAAATTGTAAACATATATGACATACTGGAATGCGAACGAAGGTGAAATGATACGATGTTAAAACGAGTGTATACATCATTATCTGGGGTCTGTATTGCGCAGTTGAATCAGTGCAGTTATGTGTCGCGTTCTGAGAAAACTGGGCAAAATGCATGTGCGTAAAGTGTCATCCCAGATAAGCCTGTGCAGTCCACACAGGCTAATCCGGGACGACACTTTCCGCCTAAACTGGATTTTAGCTAAGAAGAGACATCATGTAAACGAAAAATTCCATAAAAGCGGAAATTGTCGTCCCTGATGAGCCTGTGCGGACTGCACAGGCTAATCTGGGATGACAATTTACGCACAAGCATTATGCCCAGTTTTCTCAGATAGCGACTCTTATAGTTAGGCTTGCAAATGTATTCGTTAACATTTTGAACATCACATACGCTTCGACCATAGTGCTATTCGACATGCGATGAAGATCATTTATGAGTGTGTATTAACGTAATTACTTCCTTATGTTCCAATATTTGCGATTGAATGTCAGTATGATGCGACACTTTATAGCCGCACGAAATGTATAATGTGCACAAGAATACATATATGTATTAATGGCAACATTTTATATGTTATTATCGTCGGGTATCTACATATATTATAATCGTAAAGTATCAAAGACTAAAGATTCCGCTCCATTCCGGCATTATCAAAGGAGTGAACGTACATGTTGCATTAGTTGGGTTTAAGAAAGACTTTGATATTATATAGACATTGTGTTGACATTTCTGAAGAAAGCAGTACATTTTCATTAAGGGGAGTGTTTCATTGTTAAATATTTTAATAATGACAATGAATATTCTATATCCACATTATTACTTTGCATGCAAACACCATTTGCTCACAGAACAACACACGAATAGAAACATGATTGAATGGGGAAGTTTGACGGCATGAGATTGACGCTGATTGTTTGACAAAGAAAAACCGTTATTTTGGGTGAATAAATCCATTTAATATCACGAACATGATCCGAGTCATGTGTGTGTACGATGCGAAAAACCTTATCTGCCCCTTACAGTTAAATGTATAAAGAATAGTTACAATCAGAAACCGTCGGAGACGGGTGATGCTCCCCAAAGTTTTTTTTGTCACAATATTGCACTATATATTCAGATAAAAGGAAACGTCTTGAGGGGCATAACTTTGGACAAAATAATACGATGGATGGTTTAGCAACTTAAAAATTTCAAAGGGCCATAACTCTCTAAATAAATCATCTAACCAGAACCCACTAATAACATGCGCATCTCCTCAAGGTAGTTAAGCTTCCCATAAAGCTTCATTGAATTCCAGTCAGTAGTTGGGGAGAAATAGCCCGGACAAGAATTGCACTATATGTACAGTTTATAGAAAATTTCAAAGGGCCATAACTCTGTGAAAAATCATCCGACCATAACCGGCTGATAATATGCACATCTCCTGTTGGTAGTGAAGCTTCCCATAAAGTTTCATTGAATTCCCGTAATAAGTTGCTGAGAAATAGCTCGGACAAGAATTGCACTATATGTACAATGGAAAATTTCAAAGGGCCATAACTCTGTGAAAAATCATCCGACCAGAACCTGCTGATAATACGCACATCTCCTCTTGGTAGTGAAGCTTCCCATAAAGTTTCATTGAATTCCGGTCATTAGTTGCTGAGAAATAGCCCGGACAAGAATTGCAAGATATGTACAGTTAATGGAAAATTTCAAATGGCCATTACTCTTTGAAAAATCATCCGACCAGAACCCGCTGATAATATGCACATCTCCTCTTGGTAGTGAAGCTTCCCATAAAGTTTCATTGAATTCAAGTCATTAGTTGCTGAGAAATAGCCCGGACAAATTTCCGGACGCACGCACGCACGGTGACTATATGCTCCCCCTAAAAAATTTGGGGGAGCATAAAAATATGTGATTTTAAGTCAATTTAATGTCAAGGAGGATTTCTGTCCAGTTAAATGCACGAGTAAGTAAATTCAATGTAAATTTAAATTTCAACAGGGCCATGTATGTACATAACATGTTGTTTACCTATTTTATCTGTTATACAGTGAAATAAAATGACAGGCTTATATTTTGAGATAAAATTATTGATTTGAAATATTTTAGTATTCGTAGTTGTTAGAACATAGTATAAGTAGTAGTACAGAAACAATGAAATGTTTGCTTACGCGTCAAGTTATATATCCGGTTCGTTTTACATGTTCGCTTCTAAATAGTGTTTTTCTTATTTTCGTTTTTAAAATATCTTAATATGAATAACTACCGATAATGTGAACTCACATCATCGTACTTTTTTTGCGATTATTTAATACCTCTTTCACTTTATCTTGTTCAATGCGCCCAAAATACTTTGCTCTTATCGGTTTTAGTTCATTAAACTTCACTTTGTTTTACTTTACAAACACACACACACAATAGCTCTCGAGCTACTTGTCGAGAACAAAATAAACAGAAAACAGTTCACCATATGCAGAAAAACTTATCAGAATACTAAACAGAATAAACGCCATCGCTAGTCATCTTTAACGGTTTCTGTTGATATGCAATACACTGATGCTTTAGATGCACTTAAAATACCACATATGCATTTAAAACGGCATACATTATGGACTCATCGACGCAGTTTCTGACTATGTAAATCAAACGTGTTCTATATGTGAACATAGTGCTCCTTGGTCAAATTTAGGCAAGGTATTGATTCAAGGACACACACTTTTAATGCAAAGTGCTTCCCAACTTTCCATCCAATAACATTCTAAACAGGGCGTTGTTCTACAAGAAACGTAGTTATGCGGTAATAGAATAGGCATGGCCGTAATTCATATCTTCCACAATAAAATACTCAAATTAATGAAAATGTACCGCTTTTAAAATTAATGTCAACTGAAAAAAACACCATCTTTACTATTTAAACATCACAATCTCGCTTAAACCATACTAAATCATCATACTTTCACCCCCTTAATAATGTCGCTGAATGGAGGAAAGTGAAATCGGTAGCACGTGGGTACCCGTCGATTGTATGTATATCAAATAATCGATCATCTCTTAAAGTCGTATATGAACCATTTTATTGCCTCGTCATGTTCAAAATACAAATCACTCAATGACAGTCTCTTATATGTCAGAGTATTTAACGATATCTAATTTTATATTAACACATTTTAATGAGGTTTTATGTCAAATTGTTATGGCTCTGAAAGTGCCGCAATTATTAACAACATTTTAGAAACAAAATTAACACATTCCTAGTCACATATAAGACGTTTTTCTGCAATTTAAATGTGTCCCAAAGTAAGTACATAAAGTAAATATAACACATAAAAGTGTCCATTTTTGTAGCCCGCGCGTTTGCCACAGAAATCTCATATCCGGATATGGAAAGTACTGAAAATGAAGACCATAAAATTATAAGAGAGTGTAAAGCAAATACGCGTTATCTATAGGAAAAGAAAAACTCGTATGAATAAGTTATACAAGAGTGATAGTTTAAGTGAAAGAAGAATATGTGTTTGATATCCAACATGCCCAAGGTTAAGAAAAAGCCAATTTCAAAGTGAGGATGGATGATATGGATTAGCAGTCATGAACAACAGTGTAAGAACCAAAGAGATATAGAACCATGGGGATTTTACAGACAGACCAGTCAAAGTAAAATATATTTTATAATTTAAGTACCTATTTAGTGCAATTCATGGTTGGGTGGTATACATTTGTAGATGGATAGGGCATGGTCATTAACAACAACTGAGCAAGTATCCAAGTTGTGTAGCAAGTGGCGTGGGTGCACAACAAAACGGTCATATAAACCTATCAAGATACTAACAATTGTAATTATTATAATGTCATATTAGGTACAGTCAAGTGAGAATAGCTTATATGAATGGATAAGGAATGGTCTTGATTAAAAAAAGTATAGAAGCGTTGCGGCAAGATTTCTTGGTGCTAGACAAAACTGACCAATCAATTTATTCTGTCACGTGTGTAAAGATGAAAGGACGGAAAGGTGAACCACAACATATGTCATAAGATGTGAACACATGTCATATAGATGTATCTTAATCGCTCTGACAATGTTAGCTACACAGAAAAACCAACGGGTCGACGTTTGCAAAGCAATATTTTCCGCGGAATTATACTTATGTTCTGTAAATAATTAAAACGTACTTAATTTTTGTGAAATTAAGAGCTATGCATAGTTGCATAACTGTGATGTATATCAGATTTCACATACATGCCTAGGTCATGCTTCACAATATTTAAGTTAAAGTTTATAATAAATTTATAATAATATGTATGAAAAGACGTATGGTAAGCCACGTACTTCAGAAAGTCGGATGACCGTGATATAACATGTTCGAATTCAATGTATGACAGCATGTTGTCATCGTCCAGATCAGCTTCTTCCAGAACCTGCGACAATTAATGTCATTGTGCGTAAAAATGTTATGATTCACTTGCTTTACATCCAACCAATGAGCAGTAAATGGTTATTAAATTAAAATTGTTTTTATTGATATTTGATTTGAATTGTGTTGCCACGAGGTTAATCTTAAATATGTTTTAAAAATTACCAAGTGGGGTCAAAACGGGTTTAAATCGCACATATTGTGTGGCTAAAGATGGAAATACACAACCAGGCTTAGTAATTTTGCCTTTGACAACCTTATTCTGGTTTCTTCCTGCATTGCACGACAATGATCTGAATGATGTAAAGACGAGATGTAGTTGATATTCCTTTTGGTTTCATTTCAACATGCTTTAGAAAGTTACGGTTCTGGTGCTCTGGTCTGTACATAACCATTTAGAAGTTAAATAATATTTAAATTGAAATGTATTTACTTTTAATGCTATTTAATTTAAATTGTGTTGTCATTATGTTAATTTGTATGTACACTTACAAGTTTAAATTACAATTTCGGGTCATGTTTGAGGTTCGGAGCTCCTCAAACCGGTTCAAACCNTTAAAATCGGTATAAACCCCCAGTGCTTTTGCATTGACCGTTCCAATGCGGTGACCGCAGTTTCGTTTGTTTGTGCGTTTAGTATGTACATATTTTCTAGTTTTGTGTCTCGCTGTCAGGCAAATGGCCATAAATAAATGACTGTTTGTATAATAAGGGCTTTCTCTCATGGTGGTGCATCTGAAGTTTCACTGTATGTGTATTTGCATTGACGATTCCAAGGCGGTGACCCCTAGTTATTATTATTCGTGTGTTTGTTATGTTTTAATGTATGTGTATTTGCATTGACGATTCAAAGGCGATGACCCCGAGTTTTTGTCATTTGTGTGTTTGTTGTATTTTAACTAATGTGCCATTTATAGCACATTTGGTTAGTGTATAACAGTGTATCACTGCAATTTGTTCTTTGCCTTAAATTAATGACTATATGTTATAATAAGATTTCTCTCCTGCTGATGCAGCTGAAGTTTAACTTTGTTTATAGTTGTATTATTTGCCTCTCATTTGTTTATTCGAACATCATAACCAGGGCTTTTTTTCCTTCTTTGCGAGTGGCCCTGGAAGGACATATCACAATTTTGATAGGGACAATTCACAAAACTAACAGGGCCGTGAATTTTTACAAAATTGGCCGTTTTTCACAATTTTAACAATTTTACGACTCGGTTTTTTCACAATTTTAAGAAGTTCGCGACTCAATTTTTCACAATTTTGAATAGTTCGCGACTCAATTTTTCACAATTTTGAAAAGTTCGCAACTCATTTTTTCACAATTTTGAAAAGTTCGCGACTCATTTTTTCACAAAGTGAGGGGGCCAGGGCCGCTTCACAAAGTCAGGAAAAAAAGCCCTGATAACAATCGCTTTCAGATTTATGTTGACAGAACTAATATTACTCACAGTTTTGGATAAAACGGCCTACGTAAATCATTCTCGACAGCAGGAAGGGGGACTTATGTATTCGTCAGTTTGTTACATAAAAATTTAGTTATTTAGATGAAAATATTACGATGATTATTTGACTGTTTTTTCACTATGAGATAAGCTGCATGAGTGAATATATTAAGTTGAAATCGTGGAATTAAGATAGATCGAAATTACCTTTCCAACAACAAAGGAAATTTCTTCATCTGTTAGTTCATTCCGTGACAAGCATTTCAATGTTTCTTTCAGATCAAACCGACTAAGGTAGTTATCACCATCAAAATCTGAAATTATAATATGTTCAATTATCAAAAAAGAATATAAAATATAATCTAACAAATAACCAGTAACATCGGAATTAATGTAAAACAAAAGAAGACCTTGTTCATGATTTTGATTATCTCAATTATCTGGGAAAAAGGCATTCCGAATTTCGATACTGTACAACGGTAAACATATTGCTCTTTTTCAAATCGTATGAGCTGAATAACCAATCGACATGATAATGATTTTAAAATGAGAACTGGTGCATTGAATGCAATTGTGGAGTAATATATTGACCCTAGTGCATTTTTAACATCTTGTTATATATACTATAATGGTCACTTTCCGCATTACTAAGCATGTGCTTACTTCTAATATATATTGTCAGTTTCGTATATAAACAAAGCACTGGACTTGTTCAAGTTACATGAATAAACTTTCTGTTTTGTTCTGTTCTGATAACGTACGAACCGTAAATCTTGAAGGCGTAAGCACATTTAATATCCCTTGGGGCAGCCTCTGAGAAAACAGAAAACATGTCCAGGAAGTCATCAAAGGTCATGTCTCCAGAACCATCTTCAGAAAACACCTGACAGATTCGCTCACAAAATGGATTTTCCTGGAAGAAAGGTTCAATATAAATGTCTAAAAGAGAAACGCCATTTGTATGTGACAATAATAATTATTAACACGGCAATATTAGAGCTCGCGAACTAACTGTTTGCATGAATAAGTTTCTTTAATTGTGATGTTGGTTTTTGTATTGTAATCGGTTTAAATAGACTAAAGAATATCCCACTAACTTACTGTTAAATTGTACAAACCGACTATGAATATAGGATGCAATTTTAGTTTATGCTAATATAGTTACCAAGTATTTGGTAAATGTTGACGGGTTTTATTCCACGTTGTACATTTTAAATTAAAATACATGTACTTACTCGTATTTCTGTCATCAGCACAAGTTCTTGATACGGGATTTTTATTTTTCTCGATTTGCCGTCTCGCATATTGGTTGGTACCCGATTGGGTGAAACGGATCGAAACCTTGTGAATATTCTGAAAACAAGCATACACCGTTTTCTCCAGACCTTGCAAATGAAAACAGTCGAGGTTTCTACAAACTTGTGGCAATTATAAATTAAAATTAAAAAAGTTCAATTTTATTCAACCATTGCACATGGGTAACATGTGTTTAGCGGTTGAACTACCAAAAAATACAACATGGTATTGTGTTCTGTCCTTGATTCTCCATTGAACACACGGTACTTAACTATTATTGATATGTAACGATAAGTTAAAATATTCGTGGGGAAACCCGTTTAATTTATTGATGTTATTCAGATACTGTATATATTTAAATAATGTGTGTCCCTGGCATGTTGTATTAATCCCTTACACCATAAAAACGTAATGCTTCATTGTAGTTTGATAATTTAGTTACACATTATCATACTGTCAAAAATATTCCTCCGTTATTAACGGTCATTTAGATGCATTGATGTTTGAAAGAAAACACAAATACGAGCATCATTATTAAACCCCATTTTCAAATTACCTGAGTATTTCTTTTCGGGTAAAGAAAGTACAGTCCTGAAAAATATAGTGCAATACATTAAATAATATTTAAAAAAAAATCAACGTTTGTAGATTTTTCAAAGTATTATATTGTTGTTAATAAATGGATATGAAATGACGTTTAAGAAAAATATGATAAAAATGTTCAAATTCCCTAATCTTCCCCAGTCAAAATGTCCACTGTGTTAAACATTATGGTTTAGGTGAGTAATTCCTTCCTGATCTGTGTTGGTACCATGCAAACATAGTGTTTGATAGATTATGCATTGCATATGAACCATTCATCATTTTCATATGTTTGCACAATATTCTATATGGAAACTATGTAATTCTGAATAAAATTGCTGAGATGAGTACTACAAACTGAGAAATATGTACAAAATTCGGGCCCGACTGCTTTCATTTACAAATGATACACAACACATTGTTATAAATTCTTAAAGCTGAACAAAACTACCACAGGTGCATTTTGGATGATATGTTAAACGCATTTGTTCAAAGTTTTCTTTTCTGAACTGTGTGATCTGTGCATGAATGGTATGCTCTACTTTCAAGATAGATGTTCACAGTTTATTAATATTAAATAAGTACAGTTAAGTTATCAATTTACATATGCAGGGTTTCATTGAGACAGGGAACCAAATTTATGAAGTACAGCACCCGGCTACTTGTTTAAAGCTTCAGTACAAATACAACATTTAATTTTCCCTACTTCTATGTTTTTTTGGAAATCATATGCCTTCTTAAAAACTGTATGATATCCCTGCATGTTAGAGATCGATTTAATACAGATTTACAAAACAAAATTGACCATTTGGAGATATGTTCATTCTTTGAAAGTTTCGCAGACTATAACTTATCATATTCATATTTCGCCAAAAATGGCATGCAGTAATCCGGTTCTGGCATGGGGTTAGACGAAAGCATTGAGGTACCACCTCTGTCAATAGAGTATTTTCAAACTTCAACCTTCTGTTTTTTTAATAGACATTTAATATTAAATCAAACTGAATATTAAAGCGTTTGAAAAAAAAGTACTATGGTGTTGCTATATCTAATGCCTACCTCCTGCTTTATTTTATTGTTTGGCTCACTTACATATGTAAACGTATGTAAAACATTAGAATTGTTGAAACGCTTTAACAAATAAAGGACCACAAAGGCGTTAATGATAGAAACGCAATATTGTTGCAGCTTCTGGAGTTTCACTTCTTTATATTGATGTGTAGACATTGTTACCCATGCAACCTTACACAGCTATCTAATAGGTTTTTGCCCACAAATAAGTTTGCACCTTTAATCATAGAACCAAATGTCGAGAACTCTTTCCCGTTGGGTTAGATTTTAATATGCTTAAGGGGTATACTTTTCCGTTGTAAACCGCAATTTTCAGTTTCAAGACGGTAACAACAGCTGTATTTATCTGCTCTGTTTGTTGTGAGCTTGTCTCGTGTGTTATGTGATTGTGTAATTGTTAACATTTCATAAACAAATGACATCGTGGTATTGATAAAAATTATCACTTGCTGATGCAACTGAAATTACACAATGTTTATATGTGTAAATATTTTGTGTACATATTTTGACCTACCAACCCTACCGAAGTATAGGTTTTGTCATGCCGTCAGAATCACTTTTAGTATCGATCATTAAAATAAATGGAATACATTGTTTCCAATCATTATTTAGAATAGTCACTTTAAATAATATTGTTTTCTTATCCGAAATAATGTGAAATATCAACGTCCGAAATCGATGCTACTTATGTCATTTATTACCTGATATGCTTCTAGCTGATCATCAGTAAACACTGAAACTTTATTTCCCATTTTGATGCAAATAAATCACATTCACCGAGTTAAAACCTTCAAATGGTATTTATAGTCATGATTTATTTACATAAATGAGCTCATACGGAGCTGTCTGCAAACTTTGGACCTGAAATGGGTCCTAAGAAACAGATGTTTATGTCGGTTACAAAATACTATAGATAAAATGACCTATATTACAAAAAAAAATAGTTTTTACTTATTTATTTTATGAGCATAATCTAGATTGAAGTATTAAATGGTTTTCTTATTCATGCATATGGGACGCATTCTAGGACAACCGGGCTTAATGCATGTGCGTAAAGTATTGCCCCAAATCAGCTTGTGAAGTCCGCACGGGCTAATTAGGGACGATGCTTTCCGCCTAGACTGTATATTCGTTTAGAAGACTCTTCATGTAAACAGAAAATTCTATAAAAGCGGAAAGTGTCGTCCCTGATTAGCCTGTGCTATCTGCAAAGACTAATCTAGGACGCTCTTACATTAAGCCCGATTTTTTCCAGAACGTGGCTCAAATATAAAACATATGGGCCATATTTACACATTATATACAAAATATACACATGATTCATAGTTGCCTTTTTGTAAGGTTACATAGTTGCGCCCAATTTGTTAATACACAGCGACAACCGTATTAACATCGCACGATTAATACTCTAAGCCTTGCGACCGCATAGCGTCTGAAGCACGAAGAACGCACGCAAAAAGAATCATACGCAGTTCTGCTAGAGTGGTTTTGAAAATCATTAAACGTTTATCAGCCGTCGGTAACCAGGCGTCGGAAAGAGGTGCCCGTGCGTAATGCAAACGTTTTCATCAAATGCATCCGTTTAGCTTACAAAATTCAAGGAACGAATGTCTTCTATTCCATTTCTCTCAAAATATATGTTCTTGCTAAATGTTCATCACTAAGTCAGTGAATGTGAGCAAAATAAACAAGCGAGTAAACAAGTAAGTATAAAGAAACAATATGTTTATTCCAATATGCTTGCGCATAACACAAATACAATTATGAATTTCAATACTGTGAGACATTTATAATCAACACGTTTATATAAAAAGTAAAGTTATAATACCAATAAAAGTGTGGCTACAACATTAAATTTTGACAGTAAAAATACTGAAATATCCTGAAATAATGCTGGATATTGGTAGCAGCAAGTATATAAATACCACGCCATGTACAATTTTTTCAAATGCTCACATTGATTTGTGGAAATGCAATTAATTTCAATTTTCTATTCTATAGTATATTCAGTCAAGCTATAAATTACAAATCACAATGTTTTGTTTCTAGATTGGTTCTGTTTTAATATACCTGTATCAAGTTTGTTTGTGAATATCTTTGTATTTAGATGAAATGTTGTCTAATAGAAAAAGTCATATGATATGTTAACTGATTAAAACGGAATAACTATGATGGCATTGATAAATCCCCTATGAAATAAATAAAAATGTTTCAATAACAATCTTGCACACACAAATATCACTTTGTTGTTTAATAACAGCCATGCCACCAGTTTGCAAAAACATTACATCCTACTATGTACATTAATATAATATATAGATGATATCTATTGATTTTGGTTGATTCACAATGTTAATGCAAGAGTGATAAGGCTAAATAACCACAGTCACAAGTGAAACACTCATTTTCTACGAGTAAAAGCGAAAACAAAATTTGATAATTTTCTCATTTTCCTAGAAATAGATTTTTAATTAATTATGGAACCATGAAATAAATTGCCACAGTGAAAAGGTTTAAAGAACATGTATCAATATAAATAGATCTAAAATCTTTATAATCATGATTTACCACCTTGCAATTTGCAAACAATCCAAATATCTTACTTTGAGTAAAAACGAAAAAAAAATGATACACTAAGCAACACTTAATTGGGAATATGTGTTGTGTAATTTAAGAACAACTTAAAAAATACACCTTGGAAAGTCCTTTATTATCACAGTTCACATTAATTAAGTTTTTTTCAAGTGCACTAATTATGAACTCGATGCTCCGGCAGTGTTGTCCCTTGAAGCCTCCAATATGGGGTAGATGTCATCGCCAGGCATGCCCATGACAATCATCCAATGGTTTTGCTCCTTCTCTGCACGATGTGAGTCAAGCTTCGTGCAGGCTGTGATCTCGTACTCGCGAGTACCGAACGATGTCTGTATCGCAATGTCCTCTTCAACACACAGGTCCTGGTTGGTAACTACGTGATTGATGATCACTTTGTCGTTGGCCTGAATAATAAATGCAAGGACAAGCATGGTTAATATATTGTGAGATATGACGGGAGTTTCTATCATTTTAGTTGGTATGAAAATGAGTAGGTTTAATTAATTAAGAACTGTGTTTTGTCAAAGTAATGCCTGATGTAAATAATTGCATGACTGTATGAAGATAAGTTGGTGTATGACTAAGGCCAAAAAAAAANTTTTTTTTTTTGTCTTTCGGGTACTAAAATGGAGAAATGAACCGAAATAAACGAAAATGAACACATTTTTTATATATTTTTTTTCGCGACCCCAATAAAAAGTTGAGGGTCGGCGCCGATTCTGGACACACGGTCGGGCGACCGGAAACGGACCTATTTTTTTATTTGGCCTAAGGCTCATAGTGTTTTTAAAATGCAGACGTAGCCCATAAGCTTTTTGACTTAGTTTATTCAGTATCTAAGAAGAGATTAACATTCATAACATTGTATAATAATTTGTTACTTAAATTTGCAAATTTGTATGAATTGTGAATGCATGATTTATCCACTCAATTTAAGACCACATTTGATTGAGCAAACTAGGGACATCTTTACCCTAATGTTTGTTATAAGTGCATACAGTGTGTAATGTGTCATGCAAAAATGGGTCATATGCCAAATGCAGCTAGCCTAGCTACAGAACAGCCAGCACGTCTGCACAGTCTGGTCAGAAGCTACCCTGTCACTAATGAGACCACGAAACCTTTCCTGACTTTACAGCGAACAGCATAGCTCCTAACCAGACTGTGCAAATGGATTGTCTGGAGCTACCCTGGAAACATATGGCATAAGACCCAATCTTGCATGACATGTAGAGCTGCAACGATTCACCAACAGCTCGATTCGATTCGATTTCGATTTCAGACACTCCGATACCGATTTTTTCGATTCGATTCATCTTCAAACCTAGTTGTATCATATATTCACTCTTCTGCCTCAAATTAAACATTTCTGTTCAAAAGTGTCGCATACCTAGATATATTGGGCATTTGTCAAATTGTGTGTTTGTTTGATATAGTTTGGTTGGTTCAACAGTGTTTTAAAAACTGTTGAAAGTGTGTTAAATTAACATTTGTAAGAAATATTTTGTAAGAAACTGCAAATTGTCTTTCAAACTATGTCAATATTTCAATAAAACACATAAAAAAGAATAGCAAATTAGGACTCAATTTTAATATAAAAAACTTCTGACTAGAAGATTGTGTTGAATACACAATAATATAAAATTAAATAAATAATCATAAGAACATCTGGAATCAGTGGAGTGATAGTACTATCACTATTATACTTATATTCAAAACCGCTACAAGCATGTCTACCATTGTGCCGTGACAGCATCACCTGTAACCTGTAGGACAAAGCACATTCTCTAATAAACTTAACAAATTCCCAACAGAAACAGAACTACTTTTCTGGCTGGCGACTTGAGTAGTTGCACTTGTGCTACCTCTTAGTCTTGCTAAATCAACGTTATGTTTGCATCCGTGAAGCACAGTTTACACTTTGCTTTATCAGGAGGGCTACCATCCAGAAACCCAAAATACTGCAACTTTTTTTTTATTTAAGCTTCTAATGCGCATCTGATAATTTCAATTTGTCGGCAACTTGTTCAGCCATTTTGACGCTTTTTCCGAAAGTAGACCGTAACGCGCTTATTAATTGGATGACTAAAGTAATAAGCAGCCAATCGCGCGCGTCGTAATCACAGGTAAAGATAAAACCTACACCTTTACGTATCAAATAGTCAGAATACAGCGATCTTAACGTATCTATGTATATATATATATATATATATATGTCTATATGTTAAAGAATCGAATCGAATTTGGTAGGTTTGGTATCGTAATCGAATCGACGCATTTCGAACCGATTTTCGATGCATCGGATCGAATTGTTGCAGCTCTAATGACATGGCTCATTTGCTTTTGACTTAACCCTTTGCATGCTGGGAAATTTGTCGTCTGCTAAAATGACGTCTGCTGAATTATTAAAATAAGCATTTTCTTAGATATTTTACAAAGAATACTATCAGAATAGCAAACAGTTTGGATCCTGATGAGACGCCACGTTCTGTGGCGTCTCATCTGGATCCAAACTGTTTGCAAAGGCCTTTAAAATTCGGTTCCAGCGCTTAAAGGGTTAATATGCATATGTTTTTTTCTTTGTTATTACCGGTATGTATCATTGTACATTGTATGATTGATAAAGGTGAAAATATATAATGATCACACAAAAAACAGCTAGCTATGTAATTCCTTACCGGTACTGGCACTCCCTCATACTCAAATCGCAGTTTGGGCTTGAAGTGCAGGATCTTCCATTCTGTGAGAGAGGAGGGCTCTGATACCAGGCATACTTCCTGGTGACGGGACTTGTTTGGAGATTTGTGAAGAGTAAGTCGGTCGCTTTGCAGCAAAAGCTGTTTAGAATCATAAACAGTATGTTTTCTTATCTAAATCACACATCTCTTGATAATCAATCTTTCAACACATAAGTATACTAAATTATTTGCCAATAGTGAGGTAAATCTAAAACATGGTTTGATTAGTTGAAACTTTCCTATTTTGGAAAACAGTCATACCTTAACCATTCTTCTTTTTTTCTAAAGAATAACATCTTGTCAGAAAAATAATTGCTTACAAAATAAGTTATTTATAGTCGTATATATTACAATATTGAGTTCTGATAAATTCAATAATTTTAATTACAAGAATTCTTAAAGGCCTTAAGGTTGCTCACCTCAGACATCTGTGAAAATGTTGGTTTTTATCAAGATGATTTACTCTGTATTATGTGATATGGTATGAGACAACATTAGAATGATTTACCATAAACATTAAAAAAAAAACAAGTAACCCCTAAGATGGAGCCAATTTTGACCCCAGTGGCATGATTTGAACAAAATTAGTGGAGAACCACCATACAATGTCAAACACCAAATACTAAACACCTTACCTGTGCGTTTTCAGAAAGTAAGATTAAATAAGTTATAGTCTATATAAATCATTTAGACCCCAGGAACATGGTTAATTTTACCCCATGGGCGTGATTTAAACAAACTTAGTAGAAAACAACTACAATGTAAAACTTCCAATATAAACCCCTGAATATTGGGGTTTCAGAGATTTTTAAAGTCATTTACTATGTGAGTCTCTATTGATCATTTGACCCTTAGGGCATGGCACGTTTTGGCACCAGAGACATGGTTTGAACAAACTTGGCAGTCTCAGGACCACTCCAAGATGTTACATGACAAAAAACAAACCTCTGAGTCTTACAGTTTCAAAGAATTTTAAAGTTTAATCACTATATGCATATTTTAAAAGGAAAACTCCAAACCTCTAGTGCTTGGCAAATTTTGATCCCATGGTCATGATTTGAAAAAACTTGGTGGAGAGCCACCAAACGATGTTACACACCAAATATTAAACCTCTGACCCCCTGCAGCTCCATAGAAGAAGATTTTTACTATATAAGTCCATGTTAACAATGTGAACCCTGTGGCGTAGCCAGTTTTGAACCCAAGGAAATGATTTGAAAAAACAAATAAGAGGACCACTAGAAGATTTTACACACCAAATAATAAAGCCCTGGAAGATTGTTGAAGTTTTCATGTTTCAAATCTTTTTTTAGCTCTGGTGATCTACATATGCAAATTACTTTTGAAAGGACACCTTAGGATCATTCCTATCAAGTTTAATTCAAATCTGTGCAGGAGTTGAGGAGGAGAAGTCAGTAGAAGACAGAGTTAACGCACCCACCTAACACACACACTGCAAGATTACAGAGTCATCACGGTATACTAAAAGCTCCCCATGAACACTTTATGCTCAAATGAGCTAATAATTATCTAAACCCTGGGATAATAACACACCATATTACATATTTAACCCTTTGCATGCTGGGAAATTTGTTGTCTGCTAAAATGTTGTCTGCTGAATTTCTAAAATTAGCATTTTCTGCCAATTTTTTTCAAAGAATACTATCAGAATAGCAAACAGTTTGGATCCTAATGAGACGTCACGCTAGACTCCACGTTCTGTGGCGTCTCATCTGGATCCAAACTGTTTGCAAAGGCCTTCAAAATTCGGTTCCAGCACTGAAAGAGTTAATGCATAATGCATTTATATACTTACATTTCCCCCTTCATTATCCATGGTTGACAAATAGAATACCTGCCCATATCTCAAGGGCTCACCATCTCTTGTTCCATCCTTACTGCAATTATATAAATGATACTTTTAATGGCAGATAAATAATTTAAAAAAAATGGCCCTAAATTCCATTGTATTCCCTTTCCAATAACTGTTTATGTTTGAATTATTTAAAACCTTCACAAATTAATTAATATTTAATGAACATATATAAATGAGATTTTTTTCTACAATACAGTTTATACGTAAAACAAGAGATGTGTTTGTCAGAAACACAATGCCCCCTATTGCGCCGCTTTTTTTGTTGACCTTTGACCTTGAAGGATGACCTTGACCTTTCACCACTGAAAACGTGCAGCTCCATGAGATACACATGCATGCCAAATATCAAGTTGATATGATCAATATTGCAAAAAAAATCCACATTTTTCGAAACCTAAACGCAAAACCTAAACGCAAAGTGTGACGGAATTTCAGAAGGACAGATGGACAAGACACTATTTTCAAAAGCAGATAACAATTTTAATAATAACTGAACTGATGCTACATTTTTGGGGATTGTTAAAAAATAATGTAAGTGAAATGTTTATTTTCAAAAAAAGGGATTGAAGCTCAATATTTGATGGTTATTATCATCAATGAATGAAACCTTATTTCAAATTAATTTCGTAGTCACTGTCACAAGCCAAACATTTGCATAGGAATATTGTTGACTGTCATACATCTTAGATGTACCGTATTACAGTCAACAATATTCCTATGCAATTTTTGTCACCAATATTGCTAATAACCCATACAAGTTAATTCTTAAGGCTGTATACAGGTGAAAACCTAAAACAACAAGTTGTTTCAAGAACACAATTTTTAAATTCTAAAAAAGTAAAGCAAAATTATTTTTGAACCTGATATATAATCTTCAATGCCCTTGGCAAGGCAATATAACAACTTGAGCAAAGCAAATCTTTTGTGAAAACTGTTTTTGGGTTTTTGAGAATAAATTGTGTACAGGAATCAATAGGTTGTTCCTTTTATATTAATTAAAGTGACGGAATAAAAAGGTTTCATAAACAATGCCATAGGAACAAAATTTTGTGAACACAAATTTACGCTAACTTCAAGGTCCCATAAATCAAGTTAATTTCTGACTGCAACCTGCTCATATTTTAAATAAAGTTCACCATAAAGACAAGAAACAATAACTTAATGTACTGCAGTCCCCATAAATGTAACTCATTTCCGACACCTTCATAGTCATAAAGTGTTTTTTTTTTTTAAATTCCAGTCAGTAATTAAGGAGAAATAGACTAGCAAGATACTACTATACTACTACTACTTCAACTGCTACTTATACTACTAATAGTAATAAATTAATAGTAATAATAATTATTATTATTAAACTAATACTAATAAGAACTAATATAACATACATGTATTACTAGTGTTATCATTGTTAACAGACACCTGTATTATAATGATATACTGTTTTAAATGATCCTTAAACGTTTAACAGAACATATGTAAAGTGTAAACAATTGATATGGAAATTAATGTCTAATACAAATTAATGTAAATAACAATAGTGACATCATAGTTTAAGTATGATGTCATTATTCAAAAAAATTATACAGTAAATATCAAATCAAGGACAGTATTGCACTGAAAATGTGTGTGATTCCGGTCATTTTCTTCTGTGCAACACTGTTCCAACTCAAGTTGGAACAGTGTTGCGCTGATCATAACAGCTCAACTGAGTTAGTGCAAAATGCCAACTGGCCCTTTTTGGCCCCAATTTTAAGAAATTTGTAGAAATTATTTTTTAATACTGTGTATCTATTCAAACCAGTTACAAAAATACAAAAATGTCATTTTTGTATAAAAAAAGTGAGTTAGAACAGTTTTGTGCTGAACAGGTGATATGCCCACCTTTGGGGGCATAACAATGTTCAAAATATAACATTTGACAATGTTCAAACTACAAACTACAACTTCCTTTCACTGGAAGCCCTTTCTGCAGATTTAATGACATCAGTATTTCAAAGTGCCCATTTGTTTCCTTTAAAAATATAAACCTTTTATTGAATTAACATGACCGTTTCACAACAAAAGGGACGGAACTAACCTTTTAATGACAAAAGTGCTTCTTAGGTTTGCAGCACAGTCTCTGCTTCCTGTGACATTGCATGGCGCCTCAAACTGTTTCGAGTACAATATCTTGTTGATCTGAGGTACGACAGCTAACTGGCAATCTTTTCTGGGCTCAATGTGTGCAAAGTACTGTGTTTTGTCCAAGGCCCCTGGACATCTGATGCTGACCTTGTCACCAAAGTGGACGAAACCGTCTCTTGAGATACTCAAATTTATCTGCAAAAAAAAATAAAAAAAAATAATGCATGCCCATTTCACTTTATTATCAGATATTTAGTGCATACAAAAACATGTTGTACAACTACTTCGCTAACTGTTCACCTATTTAACTTACTTATGAGTAGATAAACTTCTGGCTGATTAATACGGTACTCAATCAACAATACTTACTAACTGGGAAATACATTTCAATATCAAATTCTAATGAAACGTTTACCAAGATATCCATAATAATATATGTATCATTATCTCAAAAATGTTTACTTACGATTTTAAATATAGTCTGTTCTAATTTAGTTCTCTTCTGGTAAAGAAGTTCACCAGATTCTCTTTTCTGTAGAAACTCTTTCAGTGTGTCCTAGAAATACACAAAAGACATTTTTTTAATCAGATTCAAATCAACTGATCAGTTGTTACTGATCAATCATGGATTGAACTGGCAAAAAAAAACAGGTTCGTTTATATTTAGTAATAAACAATAACAAATGGCTGCATATTTTTAAAACAATTAATTCCACGAACCTGAATGAGTCAGTCACAACTTGGACAAAGCAAGTAAAAACTGTAAGCAGACCAGGTAATATGCACCACAGCTGCTGGGACAAAATTAAGGTTATGTATCTTGTTTTTCATTTGTGACCAGAAAATTGACATTGGGCCAGTAATACTATCGTCAATTAATCTGTTTTCAAACTGAACTGTTTTTTTAACTTTGCATTTGTATTGCTCTTTTTTAAGCTAAAACTTGTAAATGATGCAATAATTCATCACACAATACATGGTCTGACACTTACAAACATTGACAATTTTTAAATGTGTGTTTTAAGATTATGTTAAAATCATAAGGGATTTGATAACCGACAGTTAAGACAGTGCAGGCCTTTTTCTGTCTATTTTGGGAAAAAGTAACTAGCAAAATTGGGATTTTTCGAGTCGCGAAATCTTCCAAATTTGGAAGAATTTTTATCGACAAAAGCATTATTTGGGCAGGGGGTTTTCCAGCCATTTTGGATATAAATCATAAATTATGGTTATATATTTTGAAGGTTGTTTAAAAAATATAATTGAGATAAAGAGTCTAATAATCATAAGTCATAAGACACTTCTTTCTAAAGAGAATTCTGAGAATTGGGAAAAAATATGCATATTTTGCATTGGGAATGGGTCCGGCTATCGGATCCGTGAGATAGGCAGAAAAAGGCCTGCAGTGGTTGCGATCTAAGTTTTTACAATTGTTCAATTAAATGTTATAAGGGACAATTCATTGAGACCTGAAACAATCAATAGCTGTAAAACATCATTGTAACCTGTGGCCTGAGATTCAGTGTAGAGCCTACTCTAAATTCATACAAAATGTCATGTTTTTTATGCGATTATCGGGTAACGAGCCTTATCATACATAGTTAAATGTCCCTTAAGCCCCAGTCCCATACAGATGCCAGATCAACACGGTTCATATCTGGGATGCTCCGGCATGTTAACTGTGGGGCTGCCTCATAGCTCCGTGTCGATCCGTGAAGGTCCTGGGACGTCTTGGAATGTCCTTGGCGCTCTGGGAGGCCAACATGGAAGTTTTGGGAAGTTCAAAACTTCCTTGTTGATCCGTGACAAACTGGGATGATAGCACCATTAGGAATGGTTTGTGTAGCTGCTGTGTCGGGTCCGGGGACAGCCGTATAGGGTCCGGGGACAACCATATTTAGGCCTTGGTTGTCTGTGTGAGTCCTTGACAGTCCGGGAACACAGTTCAGATCCCTGTCCTTCAAGGACTGTGACGGCAGCTGTACAATTGTCTCCTGTGCTATGGGCGATGCAACATGGGCGATGAGATGACCACTGAGGACAAGCTGATGCTGATAAGATGCCAGCTTCTACTGTAAATAGCTCAGGTTAAAAACAGTATCCTGATTAAAAAAGCAAAGCTACGACAGAGAAATAGAAAATTCGCACAAAATATTTATCCAAACCAGTGAATAGAATGAAAAGGAGAACCATCTGGGTCAGACAATGGCTCGCCAGACGACCAGGCGTGGTTGTACGTACGGCTGAGCCGCTAATGGACGAACTATAAAAACAAAAGGACGCAAAAGGCTTCTTTAATATACTGCACTTAGGCTATCCGATATACCAAGAGATCCTGACACGTATAGAGCAAAGAATCAAGCCGAAGAAGTTAAACTGCAGGAAGCATCTGACAGCTGGTATTAATTAAGTTAGCAAAAACATTGCGGCACCTAACATCAGGGACAGTTACCACTGTCTGATGTATCGCTTTCGGATCGCACACAGCACGATCTTGAAGATCTTCTTTTTCTCTGAAAGGATGAGGGACGTCTTCTATTTCTTTAGGCGTCAGTTTCTGTGGGTGGTGCTAATGGTTAATTGTTCATCTACTTGTAAATGTAATGGCAATCTTTATCTGCGCCCCCAGCTTGTTTCTCCTTGTTTCTTCTGTTCTTCATCGGTAGCGGATGCTGCTTGTGACAATCTTTTGGGAACAGGAAGGCCCACTTTGACAANATATATATACACACATAAACGAGGTTAAACCTTCGATATTTGATTGCACAGTGATGGAATCACCGAAAATCAACCTGCTTTTATACAAGTTATTTTTGGTTAGGTGCAGATCTTGTCTGGTCGGTATGGATGTCGTGTTAGTCCGTGTTGTTGTCGTGTAGGTCTGGGATGATCCGTGTAGATGCCCTGTTGGCCCGTGTTTATCCTTGTCTCTGCCGTGCAGGTCTGTAGCTCTGCCGTGACTGTCTGGGACAATCTGCGTGGGCACTGTGTGGATGGCGTGTTGCTGCCGGGTTGATCCGTGTGGATGCCATGTTGTCATCGGAGTGATGGTCTTTGGAAGATCGTTGACGCTCAAAAATCCCAAAAGGCCACGGATCGTCCAGGTTTTTGATCCGGGCGATCCGGGACTGTTGTGTCCATCTGTTCTTATATGGGACTGGGGCTTTATGAGTACAATTTTTAAGACTTGAAAATAGCCCTATCAGGTCCAGAGCAGAGCATGCAGAGCAGGGCATGCAGAGCAGGGATGAACAGTGAAGTTTATCTTATTTTATAATTACATCATCATTACAAATGTAATCGTTATGTAATGCATTGATAAAAAACATTTACCTCTTCAAGTTGAATATCTTCATTCCAGTTTCCCACTCTTACAGACGGATTATATGTTCTTACACTCATTTTGTAAGTCCGTAAGACACGACACAACTTCGAACTGATGGTTGTTTACCTTGACAACAGAGGGATACAGCCGCAGTAAATAAATATATTTGTTTTGAAAAAATAAAATGTAGTAAATCAAATCCAGCTGATATTAGAACATAATGACAAAAATAATCAAACTTTAAAACAGTATTAATTTTCAAGCTATTTTGTAGTTAACAATATTTTCGATTTATTTTAATCCAATCAAAATCCGACGATTTCAGAAGCAAACGTCATCTCCGCCATATTGAAAACAAATTGTTGGGTTAAAATAGTTGGGATCCGAAATAAGTCATTTTGCACCCATTCCTTTTGCACATATTGATTTGAACACAATGACCTCGTTAACCCAGCGACAGGGCGGTGTCGTTAAGCGCCGAAGTGGCAAAGAAGGCGCCGAGGGGGGAACGATTCCCAGCGACGAAACCGAGCTGCCCCGTGAAGATTTGGATGACGAAGACAGGGACTCGAAGGAAGCTCGTCTTACTCTTATGGAGGAAATCCTCTTGCTAGGATTGAAAGACAGAGAGGTGCACAACTAAATTCTTACAAATTCTGAACCAGTCAAAAACATCATATGGCAATGCTTACTGAACATTTACTGATTTAGCAATAGGATTTTTACAGGCAACTGCTCTTGTCAGTTAAATGTGATTACCTATTGATACATGAGCTGACAATAACCAAGTTCTTTAAGGTCTTAGTCTGAACCCTTGCAAACAGTAGTATCACATATGCCCAGTCAGAATGGTTTTAGCTTTATAAGGTCATATTTAATGTTCGAAAACATTGCCCCAAAGGGTGTTTATTCCCAATGCATTTCGCAATATCATAATACACAAGTTTGTATCCCCCACTTCCGGTGAAATCCATTTCAAATTTGCTTATTTTCATCATGTTTTAGCATGCAAAGTACATGTAGTTCCATGCACAATGCAATAGTATTCACTATTTTCCTGGGTGACCTAATTGACATCTCGCCAACTGTCAATCAAAATAATCCTTATCTAAATATCGATCGACCAATCAGCCATCCATTAATCGGGCTCTTTAGTTACCAATGAGCTGTCCGCCATTGTCTAGACACGCTGAATCTAGATATGCACATTTTTCAACAAGTTTCTTTTGTTTTCCTCTTTAAAAACGAAGATTAAATACAGTTAAACGGTGTCAATTGGGATTGTGTAACTCGGGCAATCAATATCCAGAAAGTATAGTTGGTGACATTGCATTTTACCATTTCCAAAGCCAAAAAAAGGATTTCGAGAAGTGTAAGAAATGGATACATTCATGCGATCGTACCCACGAACAACTGAACATCAATGCTGTCAACGACAAATACAATATGCTATTATCGAATATATTAGCAGATTTCAATAGTTTATGTTCTTGATTTGATCATTACATAAAAGTTGGTGTTTTTTAATAGTTTTATCAGTTTTTAGGTGATTAATAGAAGCAAGGTTCATCTGCATTACTTTAAGAGTAATAAAACTCAGCATGAAGCCTAATTCATGCTGTGATTTATTACTCTTAAAGTAATGCACTTGATTGTCATTATACATGTTATTAGAAGGTGACACGTGATATCTTATCTTAATACCGGTATCTACACATGTGCAGACATGTGGTGTCACCAATTAACGCTTTTAATCCACACTTAGAGATCGAATGTCTATTTCTCATTTTTTCGAGTTTATTTTATTTTGTTCGAAAACAAAAGAGGAAATTAAATATGGTAAAACGGTGTAAATGGGGTTTTAAGATAAGTTAGATGAATTGAATGTATACTATTTCCAACGCGGTAATGTGGTCTTGACAAGTGCGAGTGGAAGCTTCAGTGTGTAGAATTACCGAAATCCCCCTTATAGAACATTAATTTATTTCAAAAACTGGAAATGTCATATACGCATTATTAAGTATGAATTATATCACTTGTATATGTAAAATAATAGGGAATATTGATACACACTTTGCGTAACTGAACGTAATCCCCATTATAAATCATGTTTTTTTGTGTCAGAAACAAGTGATAACAGTTTTATGTTAATATTTTAATAGAAAAAAGTATCGATAGATCCCATATTACAAGAGTTATTTATTACTGATATCCCCGATAAACATGGTAACTATATATGGGGAAGTGGATAAATACCTGCCCGAGCTTCTGATACTGGACAGTGGTAGCTTTATTAATTAAGTAGCCTGACCGAAATACCCTTCACAGAACGCTAATTTTTATCAGAAAATGACCAAACTGACTGTGTTGTTTTGCACTTTCGATTTTAGTGATTGATGAATGTCCCATAAGCAATGTTTAATATTATTAATATCACTTTTATACGTAATAACATGTGGGGTTTAGGTACCAACTCGGCCTCAGAAAGCGTGTAAAACTTAACCGAAATACCAGTTATAAAGCGCTATTTCGTGTCAAATACATGGGGGAAAAATGTTTCGTAAATATTTTCAAAAATAAAAAGGGTACATGTATATACCAGTGTAGAAGTGTTTATTTATTGCTAATACCATCATAACACGTAGTAACAGGTAAGATTTCGGTAAGCGCGCAAGCGTTTGACAGCGTATTTTACGTACCGAAATACCCATTATAAATATCTAATTTCTTTATACACTAATATTTCTTGCATTTGCATAATAAATAAATGTCACAAACCCTTTTTAGTTTTTACCAGTGTTATAGGGGGTGAAAAAGTCCATGAAAATTATCCGGAATATCGCGTGATCTATAGGCAAAGAAGCCACTTTGGTGTTAGCGTGTCTAGGTTTTCAGACAGCTTAGCCACATGAATAAGTGGGCGGAGCGATCATCGTCCAGGCGAGATGTCAGTTCCGTTGATGACACATCAAAGGGAGAGTGCTCCATTGCAATTGGCAATTAATGTGTTGTGTTTACACTAAAGTTGGTCGTCTGTTTCATTGTTTATAATGGTTTAATCATGGTTTATCTTTGTAAACAGCAGGTTGAGAACATATTTTTGTTGTTGACAGGGTTACACATCATTTTGGAATGACTGTATATCGTCCGGTTTGAGAGGATGCATTCTTATAGAGCTGACCCTGAAAGGGAGGGTGGAGGTGGAAAAGGCGGGTATGCGGCGAAAAAGTTTACTGAATCGAAAAGTCTTGTGTAAAAATCAGGCACCGTGTGGGGACATTCTGCTGGATGAGGCTCTGAAACACATAAAGGAAACAGATCCTCCAGAGACCGTACAGGCTTGGATTGAATATCTGAGTGGTATGATGATTTAATTATCCTTCATTTCCGTTATTTAAGAAAAAAAAATGAAAAAAAAAGTTCCTGTTGCACAAGGTTTAAGGTTAAAGTCTTATTCACTTCAAGTCTGCAGTGAACTTCTAGCCTTTTTATAGAAGATATGGTGAAACTGTTTTTATTTTTATGCCCCCGGTAGGGTGGCATATAGCAGTTGAACTGTCAGTCTGTGCGTCCGTCTGAAAACTTTAACATTGGTCTTAACTTTTGCAATATTGAAGATAGCAACGTGATATTTAGCATGCATGTGTATCTCATGGAGCTGCACATTTTGAGTGGTGAAAGGTCAAGGTCATCCTTCAAGGTCAAAGGTCAAAAAAACAAAATACAAGGGAAGTAACAAGCTTAAAAGGGAGATAATGTCTTTACCTGCCAAATTATAAATAGAAATTTTATTTCAAAGCGGCGCAGTAGGGGGCATTGTGTTTCTGACAAACACATCTCTTGTTTTAGATCTGAAATTGACATTTTAATTGCATCAATGCCTGGAGTCTTAGGCAAATCATTCCATGTTTTTTTTTGCATGTTGATTTAATGTGATCAAGAATTCTTTCAGTCTTCCAAAGCTAAGGCCTTAAACATAATGTCTGTTTCCTGGACCATGTTGAAACAAAAATGTTCAGTTTGTCAGTTTTCTGTTGTTTTGAGCTCACCTGAGCACAACGTGCTCACACCTGAGCACACATTGCTGACACCGTTGTGCTCATGATGAGCTATCGTGATCGCCTTTTGTGCGTCGTCAACATTCACCTTGTTATCCCCCGCCAAAGGCGGAGGGATATTGTTTTGGCGTTGTCCGTCCGGCTGTCCGTCCTTCCGGCCGTCCGTCCGGCACTTTTGTGTCCGGATCAATATCTTGGAAGTGCTTTGGCGGATTTCATTGAAACTTGGTATGAGTATATATATGGATAAGAGGATGATGCACGCCAAATGGCATTGTACACCATCTGTTAATAACGGAGTAATGGCCCTTTGTTTTGTAGTATGTTCATCCGTCTGATTTGCCCCCATCCCTAAACAAAAGATATGTTGCCGGGGATATTAATTCTACGAATTTGCTTGTTAACACTCTAGAGGCCACATTTATTGTCCAATCTTCATGAAACTTGGTCAGGACATGTTTCCCAATAATGTCTTGGACGAGTTTGAAAATGGTTCTGATCTGTTGAAAAACATGGCCGCCAGGGGGGCGGTGCTGTTTTCCTTATTTATAGTAAAACCTTGTAAACACTCTAGAAGTCACATTTATCGTCCAATCTTCATGTAACTTAGCCAGAACATTTGTTCATATGATATATTGAAAAAGTTTGAAAATGTTTCTGGTCTGTTGAAAAACATGGCCCCCAGGAGGCGGGGCAGTTTTGCATATGGCTATAGTAAAGCCTTGTTAACACTCTAGAAGTCACATTTATTATCCAATCTTTATGAAACTTGATCAGAACATTTGTTCTAACAATAGTCGGCTGAGCTGGAAAATGGTTATTGTTCGTTGAAAAACATGGCCACCGTGGGGAGGGGGCAGGCTGTTTTCCTTGTATTGCTATAGTGAAAACTTGTTGACGCTATATAAGCCACATTTATTGGCCAATCTTCATAGAACTTGGTCAGAACATTTGTCCCAATGAAATCTTGGCAGATATTGAAACTGGGTCATATGAGCTCAAAAACTGTATGTCACTAGGTAAAATATAAAAGAAACATGTTAAAAGTCACTTTGTTGTCTGTTGGTCCAATCTTCATGAATCAGCTTGCATTTTCAGAATAGTCCAGTTCCTTTGGCTCTCAGGTGAGCGCCTTAGGGCCCATGGCCCCCTTGTTTTAACACACCTGAGCACATAGTGTTCATAGGGAGCTTTCAGTACACTGTGTAGTCTGTAAGTGTGTGCGTGAAGTGCCAAGAGATTAATTGTCCTGACTTTGACCTCATGAAGTATAGCATGTTTGAATTGAACAGCCTCAAAGGTTTAGACCAAAATTTTAAACAAACAATACTTACAGGGTTGTCACGTCGTCACAGGATTGTTTTAAAATTTAAAGGGAAACAGATAAGGGTCAGTCGGGTTACAGGAAACAGAACTTTGTTTAGGCCTGCGGGCCTTTTTCTGCCAATCTCACGGGTCCGATAGTTGGACCCATTCCCCATGCCAAATATGCATATGTTTTCCCCAATTCTCCAAAAAAAAAATCCCCTTATTAGACTCTATATCTCAATTTTATTTTTTAAACAACCTACAAAATATATAACCATAATTTATATGATTTTTATCCAAATGGCTTGAAAAAAAACCTGCCCAAATAATGCTTTTGTCGATGAAAATTCTTCCCAATTGGAAGATTTCGCGACTCAAAAAATCCCCATTTTGCTAGGTACTTTTTCCCCAAATAGACAGAAAAAGGCCTGGCCTTGTAATACACTATCTGTCTGGAAAAGCTCATGAATTGATTTATTAATACAGTCAATGTATGCGTTCCATATTTCTGTTTTGAGGTGAGACTTGGAACCCTCTGAAATTGAAATATCAGCTGAGGAACGTTCGCGAGCGACTCGCAAAAAACCTGGTGGAGAAAGGCGTTTGCACGACAGAAAAGCAGAACTTCCTTCTCTTCGACATGACCACACATCCGTTAGTAGACTCTGTGATAAAGTCAAAACTCATTAAGAGAGTCCAGGACTCTGTGTTAAGTCAATGGACAAATGATGCCCACAGAATGAACAAGAGAATGCTTTCCCTCATTTATCTTGCTCATGCATCGGATGTCCTGGAAAATGCCTTCGCCCCCCTGTCGGATGACGACTACGACTTGGCCATGAAGCGTGTGCGCGAGCTGTTGGATCTTGACTTTGACACGGAATCCATGAAGGAAGGCACCAACGAGATGATGTGGGCTGTCATTGCTGCGTTCAGCAAGTGAGAGAGTGTGTCTGAGATGGTGTGACTTTCCAGAAAATGAATCATTCTTAACAAAGGTCCGGTAAATGGTGATGGCAGTATCCCAATGCCCTTATGTAAAAACCTCTCTGCTGATATTTATTGGCTGATTTCAACACTTTCTAGAACATCTATCAGAATATTATTACAGGAATTCTTTCTGTATTATATGGGCTTTGACTCTTTAAGATTTTTAGATATTTGATTTTTGACCATTTAGTTTTACTTCCTATGTGGAAGTTTCTATCTAAACAAATATAAATAAAGTCTTACAGATTCTTAGAGATAATTATTTATAGGGCAGTTTTCACTCTCAACTCATTTTAGTCTTAGGAAAGCCCTTATCAATTTGTTCTCCTTGGACCAAGTATACTCTGATTTGCGTACAGCCTTGTGTGAAGCATGTATAGCCTAAGGTACATCAAAATCAAACAATCCAGCTTGTCTAGCAACAGCTTGAATACTTTACAGCGTATTAATGAACCTGAATGATATAGCTAGTATGTATAAAGCGCTTGAAAATATATTTAACCACTTGTGCTATGGTTCAACTGAAAACAGGTTGTTAAGGTTACATCATCCTCTACACTAGAGGAATAATTTTATAATACGCTGCAGGCAGACAGACTAGTTTGTTAATTTAAATCATTATATTGTGTTTTATTTCTTTGTGACATTACGTAATCTCTTTCCTAGAGACTGTCTTTATTTCATGAACGAACATTTTCATTTTTTAATTGCTGATATTATTTAAATATTAAATTAAGAAAGTCCAACAAGTTCTATTTTGTGCTTAAAGCCTTAATACAATTTTTGTTAGTTTACTGTACCAGTACATGTTTTGCAATGGCATCAAATCAAGCCCCTTATCATTATCACTTTAAATACGCTGTTGAATAAAACAAAAGCTGTTAACTGTTTGTACTGATTGTGAAATAACTTATTCAGTGTTTTTTTTTGGATTAAATATTCGGCGTTATTCGGCCCCATTCCCCTCCAGAAAGANTATGGTGAATTATAGTGTTAAAACTTGATTTTGTACTGTTACTTGCAAAGCATTGAAATTTCCCCTTTTTCCCCTTTTACGCGCAAATTTTCCCCCCCCCTCAGGGGACCCGACCCCTTTCCGCCAAAACTGAAAAAAAACACTGTTATTATATGTATACATTTTATAAATATTATTTGGGATGTGTATTTTATTTGCATCTTGATCATGAAATTGAGTTGTTATTTTCGAACCCATAATATTAACAAAGAGGGCTTCAACAGAATGTGCGGACACATGTTGTGCACAACGGCGTACATCCATGTAACAGATAATTATTCACCACAGATAATTATTCACCATGAATACTGTTGCAAGTATGTATACATGTAAATGATGATTGTGTCGTGTTTGCTCTGAACATAGAAACATATTGTGTATTATAATGTGTATTTCATGTTTGCACATGCATGTGTAGATCATTGATGCTTTCACAAATGTCAATCATTAAGAAATATGTGCGAGTTTCTCTCTGGGAAAACGGGGCTTAATGCATGTGCTTTAAGTTTTGTCCCTGATTAGCCTATGCAGTCCGCACAGGCTTTATAGCAACGTCATTTTCCGTTTTAATGGCATTTTTCGTTAAAAGGAAGTCTCTTCTTAGCGAAAATCCAGTTTAGGTGGAAAAGAGTTGTCCCTGATTAGCCTGTGCGGAGCATCTAATTTTTGTGGTTTTGGGTGAATGGAAATCAATCTTATGACGCGAGTTGGGAGGATTGAATACTTGTTGCAAAACAGGATCCTTTTGACTTGATTTTATCTGTGTGGGTTTGATTCCTTTTATGTATGATCTTGATTCTTATGAATATGCACGATTTGCATTGAGACATGAGGGAAAACTGAATAAATATCAAAACATTATTATTATAAGTATTACTCGCCATAAAGTGTTTATCGTTTGTCAAAAATTGCACATACGTGTATTGTTATTGAATTCCACATTGTTGCTTTCAATCTGTGTGGGGTTTAAAAGAATGTGATATGGAACATAAGTAAGTTGTGTTTAAAGTGCTGAAAGTGTGTGAGTGTGTAGCCAAACTATCCACAATTATTACTAACATTTAGTTAGGGATAATCACTATATATCTGAGCTGTGCTCTGAGAAAAGGGGGTTTAATGCATGCGAAAAGTGTCGCCGCAGATTAGTCTGTTCATTCTGCACAGGCTAATCAGGGATGACACTTTCCGTCTAAACTGGATTTTCTTCAAGGAGAGTCTTCTTTAAAAAGAAATATACAATAAAAGCGAAGTGTTGTCTCGGATTAGCCTGTGCATAGGCTAATCTGGGGCGACACTTTTGGAATATGCATTAAACCCCTTTTTCTCAGAGCATAGCTCATTTGTAAAATTTAAACCATGCCATCACTGTTATTTGGATGTAAATTGCTTGTTAATAATTGATTTAATACAAAATTGTATGTTCCAGTATATCAATATGCATTAGGGAATGAGTAAACAAATGTAAATCTCCTACAGTTTATGAGCTTATGTTATGGAGATTAGTAATACAATTTTATTATTTCTTGTGCTAACACAGCACAGTTTTTTTTATATAAATGTTCATTATCTGTTTAGGCATATGTAATTCATTCACATGTTGGTATGATCCTATTTAACAGAATATTTTTTGATTTTTTTTTTTTAAGAAAGTGAATTAAATAGTGTAGTAAATGCTTGTTTGTGTGGGATTTGTGAAATCTCATTTGTGTACCTGCTTTATAGATACCGGTAATGCAGTGTAGCTTTAAGTTTTCTAAAGATCTTTTTTAATTATGTTTTGGCTTATATTATATTTTCTTTAAAAGATTGAGAATATTTTTTAAGTATGGTAAAAGTTTGCAAATCATCAGTGTTTTATACTTCACTCAATGCTATTAAATCTGCTAAAAATTAGTGTCCAGATACTATCTCTATTACATTATGAGTTACAACAAAAAATAATTTTTCACATTATTTGTTATCTGCATATTCTAATGAATAGACAATTCCTGGTGCATTGTGTGTGCTGTTGTCGTCCATCACTCCCTGTTTTCCATTTCATTCTAAGCATTAACATAGATATAAAAAAATGGTATGGCAAAGAAAGGAAAGCCCTTAGCCACGTTTGTTTGAAGAACTTTATTATTCTTAACATTCCAAGTTTTTCTGACTACTTATGTCAGAATTGTGCTTTAAGATCCTACTTTTTACTCCTTGTTTAACAAATGTTCAATTTGTTTACTTATCTAGTTTGTACACATTGTACGATTTTCAAACTCAACAAAGAGATCATTTATTTGGAAGTAGGTTTTGGTTAATACATTTTAACTGTTCTCTCTCAATGTTAACTATATGTCAATTCGTATTTATTAAAATAACTAATAGTATTTTTCATATTCTGAAAGTGTGAGTATTTTGTTTTATTCATTTCATTTTCCTTACCTACGTACATGTACTGGTGTAAATGTGGGTGACTTGCTTTCTGTATTTGAGTGCAACATGACTGTGTCTTCAAGTAAAATATCAATACATGCACCATATTGTTGCACAGATTTTTTCTACATTTTGGGAGATAATATTAAGGTTCAGATATTTTATGTTCTTATTGTATATTTGTTATGTATATACTATTATAGTTGATTTGGGCTCTTTGCCCTTTCATTCACAAATTATGGGTGTTACATTAGTGGATACTGAGAAACTAATAAATGCATACAGATTATCACTGTTTGTTTCTTGTTTTTTCATTCCTGTCTTAATGTGGTAAGTGAAACAAGTTAAATTGTCTGTGCATGATGACAGAATTTGTTCAAATTATTAAAGAGCGAGTGAAATGTTAGATAAATAGTAAAAGCCCCTGTGACTTGTGTCCACCAAAGATAATTCAATACATTGTATATTGTACCTCGCATAAATTTGTCCTAATCTTTATGGCTGGTTTTGGTCCGTTAAATACGATAGAGAAAATATAGAGTTTATGGACCAGTCAGTATTTTCTCATATGGGTAATGTGGGGTCAAAAACTAAGGTCACTAGGTCAAATGAAAGAAAAAGCTTGTGAGTACTAGAGGCGACCTTTATGAAGCAATCTCCATAAAATTTTATCTGAACAGTTATCCTTATTATATCTGACAAGTTCGAAACTGGGTCAAAACTAGGTCACCATGTCAAATTAACCCTTTGAGCGCTGGAACCGGATTTTGAAGGCCTTTGCAAACAGTTTGGATCCAGATGAGACGCCACAGAACGTGGCGTCTCATCAGGATCCAAACTGTTTGCTATTCTGATAGTATTCCTTGAAAAAAAATCGAAGAAAATGCTTATTTCATAAATTCAGCAGACAACATTTTAGCAGAAGACAAATTTCCCAGCATGCAAAGGGTTAAAAAACAAATCTTCAGATCACAAAAGGCCAATCGTCATTAAACTTGGTAAGAACATTTGTCCCAATTATATATCGGCCGAGTTTTAAACTGGCTTACGTTGGGGGAAAAACTAGGTTATACAGTGAAAATAAACAAAAGGCTTGTGAACACTGGGGGCCACATTTATTTCGCAATCTTTATGAAACTTGCATTTATCCTAATATCTTGGCCAAGTTCATGACTGGTTTATGTCGGGTCAAAAACTTGTCATTAGGTCAAATTAAAGAAAAAACTTATAAATATTTGAACTAGAACACATTTTTTGCAATATCTTCATAAAACTTGCTCAGAACATTTGGTTCTAATTATTTCTCAGCAGAGTGAGATATGGCTCGGATCCATTGAAAACCATGGCATACATGAAGCAGAGCAGTTTTCCTAATGTGGCTATAGTAAAGCCATTTGATAACTCTAGAAGTCACATTTGTTATTTTTGACCCACTCATCATGAAACTTTCTCGAAATTAATTGTGGTTTGTTAAAAAAACATTGCTTACTGGTGTTTGGGCAGTTTTCTGTCTAAGCCCATTGTAAAACCTTGTGAACAACTCTTGCTGACAATAATTCCTTGGGGTTTCAAGTGAGCACCCTAGGGCCATTCACCCCCTTCTTTATTTAATCTTGATAAAACTTGGTCAGAATGTTTATCTTGACAATATCCAGGCCAGGCTGGAACATGGGTCATGTGTGTCCAAAAACTAGATCACCGTGTCAAATCTTAGAAAAATCTTGTTACCACTGCAGAAGCCACATAATAAATTATATCTTGTTGATTTCTAGGCCATGTTTGACTCAAAAGGGTTGGGGATCAAAATCTAGGTCATGAGTCAATTCTTATTAATCCTTGATGCTATTCACAAAGCCACATTTATATGACTCAGTCTTTATAACACTTATGTTTATTTTGATAAAATAGCTTGGCTAAGTTCAAAGCTGTGGCAAGTGGGGTAAAAAAAATAGGCCACCTGGTCAAATCTAACACCCGTCTTACTTTCTCAAATGTAAAGGTCACTCATTGAGTACAAATATCAAGTTCGGCCATAAGGCAGCTTGTGCAAACTGTAACTTTGTCATTCACCATGCGAATTTAACTAACCACCATGAGAAGACGTGTGTTGTGTTTAACCCTTTGCATGCTGGGAAATTTGTCGTCTGGTAAAATGTCGTCTGCTGAATTTCTAAAATCATCATTTTCTTTACTTTTTTTCAAAGAATACTATCAGAAAAGCAAACAGTTTGGATCCTGATGAGACGCCACGTTCACGTCATCTGCAAACTGTTTGCAAAGGCCTTCAAAATCCGGTTCCAGTGCTCAAAGGGTTAAATCAGTTTTCCCTACTTCAAAGGTCAAGGGCACACTTAATGGTAAAAGTTTTAAATTTGACAAAACACAACTTGTACTGACTGTAACTTCATCATTTGTCATGCTTTTATAAAGAAAATTGCCACAAATGTTCAGCATGTAGAGATGGCATGTTGTGTGTCAAAACAGTCATCCTAGCTTTAAGGTCAAGGTCACAACCAAAGGTCAAGTATTGGATCTAGACTGTATCATCATCGTTTGTCAGTCAATATTAAATAACTAACCCATGTCTCTAGCTATAAGTTAAAGGTGACACTAAGAGGTCAATGGTCAAATTTGAGCATTATCCCTTTGAGCGCTGGAACCGGATTTTAAAGGCCTTTGCAAACAGTTTGGATCCAGATGAGACGCCATCAGGATCCAAACTGTTTGCTATTCTGATAGTGGTCTTTGAAAAAAAGTGAAGAAAATTATGATCTAAGAAATTCAGCAGACGACATTTTAGCAGACAACAAATTTCCCAGCATGCAAAGGGTTATACAGCTTGTCCAGACTGACATTTCATTATTCATTGTGCAAATTTTAAATAAATTACAGTAGTCCCAATTTTCTTTTTTTCATTCTTACACTCACCCCATTCATTGCCAATACGCATTATCAGGAAGCAGCTTTTAGTTTCAATGACATTCTTGTTAAGGCCTCAATGTAAAACTAATGTAAAATATTGTTTTTAAATCATGATATACATAGCAGCTACTGGAATTGAGTGCAATAACTGTTCGAACAAAAACATTGTTTTATTCTTTGATTACAGAACAATAGCATTACATTCATAAAGTACAAAACAAGTTTAGTCAATCTAGGGTTATAATAATTACAATTGATATAATCTGAGTATATGTTATATATTAACAGAAATCACACACAATATTACAATATTGCAAGATTATATACATTTCAAACTATATTTTAAGTCTTAAAATATAACAAAATAAAATGCATTTTATATATAATATCAAATAACAGTTTCTTGACAGTTTTATATACAAAATCTTTACAGTACAATTAAACACTATTTAACACTTTAAAATATAATGTATAACAGTCGATGTTCAATTTTTTTATACAAAATTGTTAATTGATTACAGGATGTTTGACAAGAGTTCCTATCTTTGCAACAACTGAAATAAATTGTTGATATAAATAAAAGTTAATTGAAAAAAAAACAAAAAAACTTTTTCAACTGTTATAAAAAATGTATTTGTGACAAGCTTATATTCGCAAACAAAATGACACAAGCCTGGCACTTACCCTTCTGGAAAACTTAAAAAATATATATATATTTAATTACTATTATCTATCTTTCACTCAGATGTAATAATCATCAAGAATTGCCTAACAAACATAGCATGCAAAGTCCATGTTCATAAGGACTCACTCGCACTATTGTCAAAATACTTTATTTTTTATCAGTCATTCAATCTGAATAATATATACGCAATGAATATATGTTACTGTGGCATCTGAAATAAAACCCTTTCATGAATGTCATAAGAACATATCTGCATACTTTTGCCAAAAGATATGTACACATACACTCATTTGTCAGTTGATAAGTTTACTCATATTTATCTCATATACAAGTAACACAAACAAATGATGTAACTTACTACATACATTTGAATTCATGAAGCACTCAAAACAAGTTACAACCATTGAACAATTAGAAACATAAGATATATGTACAAGTATTCAATAAGTTGTCTCCCTTTAATCAATATCAATATACACAAATGCATAACAAAGTCCCTTCTAAAGGCTTTTTCACTTGCATTTAAGATTAGAAGCTCTAGCTTTCATGATATAAATCCTTTTAGAAGAAACGTTATTTAAGCGATTTTTTTTTTAACTTCTTAACTAGCAGAAACACTGGATATAAACATATTACAATACTTGAAGAGAATAAGCCAGTATGATATGTACAATAGAAATACTTGCACAATACAATATTTTGAACAATAAAACTGGAAATACCCTTTGAAATCAAACATTTCTGATTTCTGAAATAGTCTAACAGTGAACAAACAAGGCTTGTCACCATAGGATGACATATGCCACTTTTTCCACATTTTTCTAAACCTAAACGCAAAGTGTTTTTCCACATTTTTCGAAACCTAAACGCAAAGTGTGACGGAATTTCAGACAGACAGACAGACAGTGCGATCACTATATGCCCACCTTTGGGGGCATAAAAAGGTAAATATTTTCATGCTGTATTTATAAATCAACCACAACCACATACTGCTGTATGAGTACAACAGTATGGCAGATTATCTTCAAGACATTTTTGTTAATGTGAACACCAAGAGTCTTGCACTTTTGAGAATGTCTAGTGCGAATTGTCAAGGTTGTACCAAAACTCATTGGAAGTATCAGCAACCAATTAGCAACAAATGGTCAGGATGATGTTGTCACACAGCAGTGGCCTCAGCAAATGATAAGAAACACACAATCAAGGTCATGCCATTTCACTTGGGAAGTATCGCACACATAATCTGGGAACGGTCAAACATTACATTTAAGTAATGGCTTTAGAAACTGAGTAGAGGAGATTGGTAACAGTTATGTCATTACATATCAGAACCTAAGAAGCATTACAACACTTAACCCTTTGAGCGCTGGAACCGGATTTTAAAAGCCTTTTCAAACAGTTTGGATCCAGATGAGACGCCACAGAACGTGGTGTCTCATCAGGATCCAAACTGTTTGCTATTCTGATAGTGGTCTTTGAAAAAAAGTGAAGAAAATGATGATCTAAGAAATTCAGCAGACAACATTTTAGCAGATGACAAATTTCCCAGCATGCAAAGGGTTAATACTAAGCCACATATTTCTAGGGTTATGTAAAATCACACATCAGTCGCATCAGCAATCTAGTAATGTCAAATTGCCAAGGTGGGGTCTCCACTATTTTCAAGGTTATGTATCATCACACATCAGTTGCATCAGCAATTGAGTGACGTCGAATGGTCAGGGTGAAGTCTCCACTGGGCAGGAACTTGAGGTGGTTCCAGGCCTCGGTGTGCCGCATATCTGACGTATCCTCGCCATTGATCAGGCATATCTCATCATGGACCAGCAGGATACTGTCTGCTGGGCCGCCTGCAACGAGAACCAATCGATTTGTGAGCTTTCTATCAATCTCTATTCTCAGGTTAGTAGGAACTCAAATCTCATATCCCGAGTTGAGCTTAAAACATGAGAATGTTCGTGATAATAGGCCATGGAGTTGCGTAAATGAACCTTGAAACCATCGAGTACAAAACTGGGACTGGATTTAGAAAGCAACTTTAAATTGATGAAAATCTTATAATTACGACTTCTTGGGCAATGTTTTTCTACATCAACTCATTTCTCATTATCAGTACAAATCTTAAAGAAAAGACCTCGAGGTAAATTGAAATGGCAATTCATAAGCTTACTTAGACATAATAGTTGTAAGAAAGAGACTAAAATATTGCATACACATTATAAAAGAATTCAAAGAGATAAAGCAACAACATGCAGAAGAATAATAATTAAATTGAATTTTCAATTTAGTGATCACCTGTTTGTTTTTTAATAAATAAATAATTAAATACTCAATTCCACAAATTACCAGTTCTTTAAAAACATTAAAATATACAAGTGAACGTTCATCAAGAGATCTTTTAACTGAGATATCTTAAGTTTGACCAATCTATAATAAATATTTTCAGTAAAACAAATGTCCAGAAAACCATCACTTGTGGCTTATCATAAAATAATTTTTTATACCACACAAATTTTAAAATATGACACAAAAAATAATTTTATAAATTAATTTTAACATACCTTTAAAAACCTTTTTAATAGTAAGTGGCATGTCACCCTTTGGTGTAAATCGTCCCCCTTGAATGAGGAAGCCAAGGCCAGTAACTCCCTTGTTCAGAGTCAATGTGAGTTGCTCCCCTTCCCCTTCAAATTCAGGCTCCTCTGTGGTGGACATCACTAAAACACAAGAGGACTTTTTGAAAGTAACTTCACTTGAGAAAAGTAAGAACGCATACACATGACAAAGGGATCTGTGTATGAAAGAGTAAGCATGCATGCAAATTACAAAGACCTATGAATGGCTTAAATACAACATCACCTTGATTTGTTAGTCTATTGGCTGATAATTATAATTTGTAATAATGATTTTTTTATTCAAACACAAATACTAAAATAGGGTAACTAAAACTGGTGAATATGATTTGTCAACTTTAATATTTCTAAAATCTCTTAACAAAATTTGTCCTATAATTAGTTGCTAGGCAAAAAGAGATTGTCCTCAAAAGACTTACTTCTGATCATTCTGTCGAGTTCCGGGCTATACTTTCTTTCCTTGCTCTCATGCTCACTGAGAAGCTGGTCCACTCTTGACAGCGACGACCTGGGAGTATCAGCACAGTCTGTTTCATCTAGCACCTTTTCATCAACGCTGTCTTTGCTTGCAACACTATCCAGTTCAACTGATTCATTCAAGTCAATAACAGAAGATCCCGAGTGTCCATTAATGTCAACGATGTCTGCATTCTGTTCAATATTTTCCTCTTGCATTTTTTGGATTGGTAAATCTTGTAAAGTACCTGTTTCTTCTGTTTGATCAGTTTCAACAGTATTTTCATTTTGAACACAATCAGTAATTATATCTCTTGAACTTGTATTGGAAACATCTTCAACATTATCACTTTCTAAAGTATCATAAACAGCTTGTTCTTCTTGTAATTGCACTTTATAGTAATTATTATTAGTTTCAGTTTTTATGTGAAACTGTTCATCTTGTGCTAACGATTGTTCTATATTAGAATACAAAGAAATAACGTTACTGATAGACTGATCTCCAGTTTCTTGACTATCATCTTCTTGATCTTCTGTTGTGGAAATAATCTGTGAAGAAGAGTAATTAGCACCATTATTATCTTCACAGTCTGGCAAAAGATCATTTATAACATTTTCCGACTTTTCCAACAAATCATCAGTGTCTATAACGCAAGGTGAATCAACATGCAACAGTGAAGATGTTTGTGAATCAACAACATATAAAGTTTCTTTGTCATCGACCTTCTCTTCCAGAGTTCTTCTCAAATTATCATCACCGCCTTGGTCAGAATCTGGGTAAAGGGAAAGATCAACAAGTTCTTTCGGAGTTTCTGTGTTCATGTCAGGAATATCAAAGGTTGGTATTGGGGGTGGGGAATGGGGCAGAGGGGGAGCCTCTACATCATCAGCGTTGGTCTGAATCATCTCTTCTTCAACAGCCAACACATCAGCATTTATTACCTCAGTTTTATCTTCCAATGGATGCTCATACTGGCTATCCACTTCTTCCTTTGGTGAGATTTCCCTTAACAGGTCTGATTGTTTTATAGACGATATTACATCTGCGACAATTAGTTCTGCCATGATTTTCAATGCAATAGTTTCCTGATCATTTTCATTAGTATCTTCGACTTCAAAGTCAGGCTCATATACGACTTCTTGGTCATTATGCTCAGTATCTTCTTCAGCTATCTGGTCAGGAACAATTTCATCTTCAACATCACATTCCTTGAACTCTTTGTATGAATCAGTACTACTGGTGCTGAACGACCGAGACCTATCTGTCCTCTGTGCATTGTCAGCATGGTTATCTTCAATCTCTTCTGTAGACTCCTCAGGAGCATTCTCATCCTTACTCGTCACATCTTCTGCGGGCGTGTCTATGTTTTCACATTTAGGGACAATGTCTACAACATCCACAATGTCAGTGACAGGCACATGCTCGTTAGAATTATCAGGTGCATCTGTTACAACATCCTCCTTACCTTTTTGTAAACTAGCTGATGATACAACACCTGGAATCCAACCAGTTTTCTCCACAGTATCTACAGTGTCATAGTTCACTGAACCTGGCAAAATATGTGCACCACTCCTCGGGGTCATTTCTTTTGAAGCATTTACAGATACAAAAACTTCGGCATTTATTGGCCCAGTTTCGATTTCTTCTTTCTGTTGACTTGGTGTAGGCCTTTTAGGCTTTGGTTCAATTGGTGGAGGCACTTGAGGAAGTGTTGGAGGTGCAACATCACTCTTTCTTGGCGACGGCAATGGTGACACAGATGGTGAACCTGTTGAAGATTTTGTTGGCTTACTTGCAATCGCCGGCAGTTGATTTGGAGAAACAGGAGAAATTAATGGTGACCTGAGAGAAGTTGAAATTGTCAGCGATCTCGGAGCTGCAACTGGTGGCTGTGATTTCGGCAGGGATGGAGCAGTATTTGACCTTGGCTCAGAAGTTGGTTTGTTTGGCGATAACGGTGGTGCCAACTCGCTAGTGGAAGGCTTTGGTTGCCTCGGTGATAACGCAGGTGGCTCTTGTCGAGGTGATAAGCTTGGCTTGCTTATTGTAGAGGGCTTGCTGGTTGTGGTCAAAGGCAGGGAATGAACAGCTGTCAGCATTGATGTTTCATGTTTCACTTCTGAAATAAATGTAAACACAATTGGATTACAATGTGAACAAGTATGCATCTTGTTTTAAAAAATTAAATATTATTTTTTACACGTGTAAAGTTTTGCTCCTATCAATGTAATCTCTCATGGAAAATGGAGGGAATATACAGAACTTATAAGTTAGCAATTACCAACAGGTGATTATTTACAAGCCTTTTCCAGACCATTTTGGGAAAAATCAATTTCGGGATTTGGAATTTTTCGGGCGATAAGTGCACTGATTTGGAAAAAATAATTCAATTTACTCTTTATAATTATTCAAAACATAAGAACAATATCATATTAATAATAGTTACATTTTTTGTTAGATGTAATTGTTATAACATCGAGATATAATAATCATTAGGCACTTTAAAAAAAAAAGTGTTTTTTTCTTTAAATTGGGATTTTTCTTTTCAAATTGGGAATATTTTCTATAATTTTGCTTTGGGAACGGGTTCGTTAAACAGACCTGTAGATACCCAGGGAAAAAGCCTGATTAAACATTCCAACTGTTTCCTGTTCCAGAGTAGTAGACTGGTCAGATTTAAGATCCCAATACCGGTATAGAATCCAAACAATTGATTTAGACTAATTTATATTGTCTTGCCTCTAGGGTGGGGTCCCCAGTAGTAATGAGTCAGAGATTCTCATCATTTAAACAGTAGAAAATGGCCTGCATTGACATGAACATTCATTCAATTGTCTGCATGATGCATCTTCACTTAAAAGCAATCATTTTATTGATAAAAATTTCCATACATACATGTAACAGGTAAATGAAGATTTAGCTATCATCAATTCAATTATTAAATAACTCTTCATTATTGCATTTTCATGCTGACATTCATTCTAAACATTGAGGTATCATACCTGGTGAATCTAGCTGCGCCGAAGGAGGGACCGCTGAAGCTACAATCTTGGACAAGCCTCGTGGTAAAAGACGTAGAATCTGCTGCACCTTAGCATCCGTCAGTCCCGTCAACTCTGTCGAGTTTATGGACAAGATGTAGTCTCCAACCCTAGAATGAATATAAAATGAATGAGTACACAATTTTACGTGAATTGCAAGATTTTACTTATAAGCAAATGTTTCAATTAATTACAAGTCTCTTTTTCTGCAGAATCCTGCGGATAAAATAAAATATATGATGAAATCTCAAAATGCGCAAACATATATTAACTAACTTTGTGCATTTAAATCAGGGTTTTTTTTTCCACTTTTTGGGAAGATAGCCCATGGCTTTGGAATTGGGAATTTTAGGGGCATTTTCAAGAAATTGGGAAAATAAATTTAGTAGCCTTCTTTTTTCGCGCAAAAAGTCCACTGATTTGGGAAATACTAATTTGATATAACTCTTTATAATAATTCAAATTTTAAAGAACAAACTCATATAAATCTTTATTATATACTTTGTTAAATGTATATTTTTTTATTGGGAATTTTTTGGCACATTTTGGGAAAAAAAGTATACTTTTTGGGATTGGGAATATAGCCGTTTTTCGGCGATAAAATCGGGCCAAAAAAAACTGTAAATGGTACAATATAATAACTTTTCAACATGCACCTAAAGTTTCTTTAACTTACTGGATATTTCCTTCTCTCCCCACAGGGCCATTCGGCAGGATTTCTGTGATCTTCACATGACCTTCAGGGGTCATGGTCGTCTTGATGCCAATCCCAAGGATTCCTTTCAAAATGGACACCTCGAATGGCATGGTTTCCATTCTTTTAATAGGGTAGTCAGGCTTTTGGGAACCAGGCATGGTTTTTGCAAAAGAGGATGGTTTCATGCCTGCTAGTGTGCTAATAGTCGTTTTGTATTGCACTGGACGGGAACCACTTTGAGACAATGATTTTGGATTGAAACTTAGAGGTTTAATTTGAGACAATGGTTTAATGCTTGGCATCGGTGCCAAGCTTGGTTTCTCCTTGGCTGGAATACTTGGATCTTGTTTTACATCACTAATATTGTTCACAGTTATTTCACTGGAAGCACTAACATTGTCATTTTCAACAGCTTTTAACAACATTAGGGACTGTGGAGATTTGGGGACATCAATGGTTGTTTTTGGAGACTTGGGGACATCAATGGTTGTTTTTGGAGATTTGGGGACATCAATGGTTGTTTTTGGAGATTTGGGGACATCAATGGTTGTTTTGTATTTTGAACTTGGTGAGATGTCCTCTGACCTATCACTTATTGGTGACCCAAGGTCACTAAAACCGTCATTGAGTGCTTCTAGGTTAAGAGGTGGAACTGACCATTTCTGTGTGGATTCACCAGTTGCCGTTTCCAACTTTGGTATTTCATCCACCTTTGGTTTTTCAACAGTGATACTGGTTTTCAGAACATTTTTGTGGGCAGGTTCAACTCCTTGAACTACTTTTAAAACGTGACTAGGCTTCTTGAGAACTTCTCGTTCAGATTCCAAGGTTTCTCTTTTGGGAGGTGGAGATTCTTTACTATCCTTTGGTTTAACTGTTATTGCCGCTCTGTTAGATATAACTTGTTCCTCTTTCGGTGGTGACATCTCATGAATATTCATTTTATTGTTCGTTGACTGCTTACTGATATTCAGTTTTGTTACTGCATTTGAAAATCCCTTAGTTTTTTCTTCTTTTTCCTCTTTCTCAATTTGATCAACAATATCTGGCTCTTTATCTTGAGAGGCCTTCTTTAATGCATTCACAACACTAATAACCTTCACCAAGTCTTTTGCATGGTCTTTCATTACATTCACTGGTTCTATTATTTCTTCATCAACTTCTTCTCGATCAGATTCACTGTTTTCAATTTCAAGACTCGGTACCATCTTTCCAGACTCTGGTTCTGATGTCAGAGTTGTTACAGAGACCCAATTGTCTAAATCATCCAATCTATAGTTAGCTTCTAATGGAACTTTATTTTCTTTAAATTCCGTGGGAAACTGAAAGGTCCTCTGAACAGCTTCTGGAATGATGCTATCTTGATCATCAATATTCTCATTATGAGGAATTAGGTTTATAGGAATTTCTACCTTCCTTTCAATCTTAGTAGGTATGATAACATCATGTTCCCTGTCATCAAAACCTTCAGTACTACTTTCTCCTCTTTGTTGATGAGCATGAGATATTTCTGCATCTTGTTTTTCAGTAGTTTCTCCATTTACACTTATAACCACAACATTGTTACTTTCATCAGTATATATAGAATTTACATCAGGCGGTGGACTTGTTGGAAGGTCAGGAACTTCTTCTGGTAAATCTTGCTCAGGGAACTCATCTGGTTCATCGTCTGACTCAACAAAGTAACCAACTCTGTTTTCCTCCTGTACTATGTCCTTGGCAATATTTTCAGCAACAATATTATGATTCACAAACATTGGATCTTCAAAGTCCATAACATGGTTGTTTTCTATCAATTCAAGTCGTCCTTGTTGCTTTTTTGACTCTGAGAGATTGTCATACTCAAAGTCAAGTGCACTTTTTAAGACAATTTCACTATTGTTATCCATTATTTTCTCATGTGAGGGAGCAAATCTTGAAACGAAATATCCTGATCTGTCAAATGATTCTATGTTCTCATACACAGGTTCGTTTTCTACTTGCTGGAAAATATCTTCATCAAATTCATCAATACTTGTTGGGCTAGAATTCACAATAATCCCTTGCTCCTGAAGCACAATGTCAAATGGTGCAGTCAGTTCAGAGTTAAAAGCCAATTTTGCACTATCAATTTCTTCTTCGTATTCTGATACGTCTTCAATGTCAGCATTGAACTCCGTATCTGTGTATTCCTCAACAAATTTATTTTCACTTTGCTCAGGTTCTGCCCTCTTGGTATCAGAAAATTCTAATGGAGGTGGAACGGATATATCTTCTTCTGAATTTTGATCAAAAGCTTTTACCTTTAGCCTAGAATCAACACTCACAGTGTCAATATCGGTCCTTGTCAATGTTCGATCGGATTCAACACTGAAAGTATCTAGGTCTTTATCAGAAAAACCTTTGTTTCTTTTATGCACTGGACTTGGTATATAAATGTCCTGAGGCTCTGAATCAGTAAATTCACTAAGATTACTGTCCTCGTACAGTGGATTATACCTGGTTTCTTCTGTATCAATCACCGGGATATTTTGGCCGATATATTCAGCTGGGTAATTGTACGGCAATTCTAGATCACTGAGTTCTGAGTCACTTGGTACTTGCTGACGCTTTAAATAGGAATTATCTAAGCGATGAGAAGGAACTGATGACCTAGGACTTAATTGATCAACATCTGACCAAGGTAATGGAGGTTGTGGGCTGTTTTCACATAGGTTTGAACTTAAAATTGTTGACTTTGAACTTTCAGGATTTCTTGTTGATGGTTTTGAACTAACAGTTACTGTTACAATGTTTCTTGATGGTGTAGTTGGATAAACTTGGTCAAGTTCTGAGTTTGGTAATGGTGACCTTGGACTTACAAGGTCAAGGTTTGATTTTGGTAATGGTGACCTTGGACTTACAAGGTCAATGTCAGATTTTGGTAATGGTGACCTTGGACTGACAAGGTCAATATCAGATTTTGATAATGGTGACCTTGGACTTACAAGGTCAAGGTTTGATTTTAGTAATGGTGACCTTGGACTAACAAGATCAAGGTTTGATTTTGGTAATGGTGACCTTGGACTGACAAGATCAAGGTCAGATTTTGGTAATGGTGACCCAAGATTAGTAGGAATATCAGTTTGTTTTTCAGTTTCTGTTGCTAGAGGAGCTTTGTCTTTGTCAAATTGACCCCTCTTCCTAGGGATGGGCTGTATTTTGTAGGTGGCTAAATCCAATGGCTTATGAGTATCAGATTCATACTTCTGTTTCTTAGATAAATTATACAGTCTTTCATCAAAATCTGTTTCTGATGACTCCCCCTCTATTGGGTCTATGTCCTTCTGGAAAGCAAGGCGAACACTGTTGGTCACAAACACTTCATTGGCTTCCACTTCTGAAATGTTTGCTAGACGTCCTGACCGAGAATATTCATCCTCGCTAACTGTCAGATAATCCTCGCTCTCACTCGTCACAATCACATCGATACCTTGTCTATCGTAACTCTGAGACTTTAGACTGTACTGAGACGGATCAAATGAGGTTGCGATATTATTTGTTCGTGAATTTGCGTTGTTTACCCCACTGTTCACAGTCACGGATATCTGCATTGAATTCCCATGATAAACTGGCCTGATCACTTCAAATTGAACGTCACCGTAGCAACTTGCAGACTTGATAATGTCCAGGCAATGTGTCTGAGTGAGCCCTTCAAGACTAGTACTGTTGCAGGTGATAAGGCGATCGCCGACTTCTAGTTTTCCGCTGCGTGCTGCAGCTCCACTGGGAAGTATTCGTTTGACCTGAAAGAAAAAAGATGTTCATACAAGGTCTGTCATAATGGAAAATTCAAGGGCACCTGACTGCACATTCTACCTCCAATTGAATCATGGTTAGAAAGACTTTCTTGAAACACAAAACCGGTAAGTACTATCTGTTATCTGAAAGAGTGGACTCTGCTGGCTGATTGACCACAACACTTTACTTTAATTCCATTTATTTTAGCTCGATTGCATATAAAGCCTAGGGCTTATTGAAATCCCACGGTGGGGATCAAACCTGTGACCACCCGGTGGCTAGGCCGACACCATACCATGCATTTAGCCTGGTTTTCTCATGAAGCGCCTGATGTTAGGCGTGTGCTAGGTTTATAGATTTATCGATCCAGTGACATTTTTTTAAACTCATTCCTGTGTAGAACAATTTCTTCATGTCTTGAGAAATATAACTTGCGTGCTCCCAAGTAGCAAATATACATACCATAAGTGCAACCGCAGTATTAGTAAAAGCTTCAACAGGGTTCATATCAAAGTCTTACATCATAATTCAAGGATATAAAAAATATAATCTACTAGTACAATTTAAGTCTATACTTGGGATAGCTAATGCTGTAATAATATGTATGCTAATAATTGGGATAGCTGTGAATGCACCTTCAAAAGCCTCTTATTTGTCAATCACAATTATATAATTTTGCAGATAATATGGTATACACTGTGTGTCAGAGACTATTACAATAAATTTGACAGGCTTCTAAACAAAAGATTGAAAATGCCTCTGTTTACTGTACCCTGTCTCACTAATTTAGAACAATAGAAAGTTCATTTGTGCTAACAAGTGTAAAAAGTATTGGTACATAGTATTACATTCAGCTTTCATAAAATATGGGAATTTCTAGTACACTCCATTAGCTTATACATGTAAGACCATGTACATGTACTGTTATTCACTATGAACTTCTCTCTCTAATTCATGAATAATGCTTGCTATGTTTGAGCCCAGATAAGCTTTCTAATTGAACAGTTCCAAAGTGTTTATTAATATCCAAGATTATTTTGTATTAGTTCATGTAAATGCATGACTATTCGTGATCAAAAGTGATATGCATTGATTAAAAGTTAATAAAAAAGCGGACACAAAATGAAAACAAGGAAACTCAATTATTTACGGTTATTAAATTGAGAAATATAAGAGTGCAACTATTTTTTCTGATACAGTTGAAGATACGATAATTAATGCTGTATCCTCGAAATGTATACTAAAAGAGCTATAGACGAAAATGTATATTATATAGCTATAGATGAAAATGTATATTGTATAGTTATAGACCAAAATGTATATAATACAGCTATAGACCAAACTGTTGATTATATAGCTATAGACCAAAATATATATTATAAAGCCAGGCCTTTTCCGCCCTATGCCATGGGTCAGAATATCGGCCCCATTCCCAATGCAAATCTGGTTGTTTTTTCCCAATTGAAAAAAAATCCCCTAAAAAAAAAAATGTTTTTTTTTTTTTTAGAAAGAAGTTTCTCATGATGATTAATCTCAATTTTATTTCAAGTTTATCTATTCAAAAAAACTAAATTATGAGAAAAAAAATTATATACTGCAAACATGTACAAATGTAGTAATGATAGAGTAAGTAAAAAAAATCCCCATAAAAGGGAAACGCAGGGAAAATTCCCCCTCATGAGGGACCTGGGTACCTTCCCCTGATGGCCAGAGAGGGCCCTGGTTCAAAAACTGAATGGAGATGTGTCTTAAAGGTTAGTATCATGGAATTATGGGCATTTTCTGAAACAAAATGACGATGTATGGTTAACAAAATATATTAAAACACTATAGCCATTGCAAAAGCATGTGAGCCATCGCAAAGACCAAAAAAAAAAACAAAAAAAAACCTACCTACCCTACCTTACGTTTTTTCAGCCGTTACCCGAACCACACAATTTGTTTTGTTTGTTTATATTTTATTAACATAGGCATGGTAATGTACACTAATCACAAATGTTCATAATATTTTGTAAAATTTTAATAAAATGGTTACAAAATAGTCATTATTTACCAGTTAACTGCTTCTTTGAAATATGAGAAACACTATTTACAGGCAATTATTTAACCCAATCCAGCCAGTTTTGCGATTATTTTTTTTCCCAAAATGGGATTTTTCATGACGCGAAATTCCCAAAATTCCAGTGTGGCGTTTTCCCAAAAGGGAGCGGAAAAGACCTGAAAGCTAAAGACCAAAATGTATATTGTCACAAAATGAATTTCATATAGCTCTAGACAAAAATGTACATTAAATACCGGTAGCTATAGACCACAATGTATATTTTACAACTTTAGACCAAAACGTAGACTATAAAGTAACTATAGAGTTATCCATGATTGTGGTCCTCTGATGGGAAAAAAATGAATATTATGTTCTCTTAACCCTTTCAGTGCGGGAACCGAATTTTGAAGGCCTTTGCAAACAGTTTGGATCCAGATGAGACGCCACAGAACGTGGCGTCTCATCAGGATCCAAACTGTTTGCTATTCTGATAGTATTCTTTGAAAAAAATCGAAGAANGAGTTTAGTTGGTGTCCACCATACTGTTGGAAAAATTTAAAATCATTCAATTGATTGATTTATTTCAATATACAATGTCAGTATACATTGCAATACAAGTATAACACACACACGTACTTAAGTAAGAAAGAAACATGCATGAATTAACAAATACATAGGTGAAGCCATGACAAACATCATTATATATCAAGGATGACACAAAAAAGCGTTTGAAAAAAAAAACAGTAACAACTAAATATCTGAAAAAAGCAGCTATAATTCAAAATTCGTCCCAACTTTCGCGTGTCTCCGGGTCCCGACATAATGTTGCCTAGTGCGCATAAGGACCTCATAATCTTCGAAATACACACTCAAAGTTACAAACATTAACCCTTTGCATGCTGGGAAATTTGTCGTCTGCTAAAATGTCGTCTGCTGAATTTCTTAAATTAGCATTTTCTTCGAATTTTTTTCAAAGAATTCTATCAGAATAGCAAACAGTTTGGATCCTGATGAGATGCCACGTTCTGTGGCGTCTCATCTGGATCCAAACTGTTTGCAAAGGCCTTCAAAATTCGGTTCCAGCGCTCAAAGGGTTAAAGTGCGGTACATGTTATAAAATATGGGGGAATGGTATTAACTTGTTATGCAAAAGTATACACAAGTGTTCTCACAGTGAATTATATGCATAAAATAGCTACCGGTATGCTTTTTTATATAAAAGAATTAAGGCTTCACAGGTATATAAAAATATACACAGGTATATAAAATATAACATTGAACAATTAGTCCCTTGAAACAAAAGGTAATAAATGCAACCGAAATATTTCAATACCACAAATATCTAAATCATGTTAGAATGTAAATATTTTTCGCACAATCATAACTTGTCATCATAAATAATGATAAATCAAAATTTATCTCTTAAATAAACAATATAGAAAGTTATGTATCTACTGCCACACAATAACGCATACCTTGATCGATATGTAGTTAAATACCATTGAATTTATCATATTTCAATTCATATGCACACTATAGAGATACATTTATTGGTCTTATCGAGACGGGACAGGTGAATTAAACTTTTATGGCCTCTCCCGTCCAGTGTTGACTGTTAACTTTCTGTTATCAATGTATACATGGTGGCGCGCTGAAGGCTTTCACATTCCTGTAATTTGTGGCTTGTCAAGTTGCCCATACACCAATATTTAAATTGTCTCACATACCTGATAAGGCTACATACTACTGTAGATTGTTTCAATGTGAGTTTCCACTGTTTGATGATCATTTGTTCTGCAGTTTGTTTTAATATATAGATATACATGTATACACATTATTATTTTGTTATTCATCTGCTGCAAAATGGCAAAAAAAATCAATTGCTTAAGTGCTGGTCATTATTACTGGTAAGATTTTAGTTAAGACAGCCCACAACTTTTCCAAGACATTTTAAGCGTCATGATGTACTGTATCTCCATTTTATCTTTCTACGTTTTCCTACAGTTGATGCATAGAAACTTTGCAATAATCTGGTTAGACAATGCGACTCAATGGTTGTGTTGTTGCGGTCCAGCGTGTTTAGTCATGATAGTTGTCGCTATAAATGCTACTGAACACAACTGAACCGTAGGGCAAGCATAGCCATTTGTACTACATGTATGCAGCAAAAGGTACCAAAACAAAGTGCAGTCTCGTAATATGTATGACACATATCAGTCATGATTTATCATGGTTAACCATGAACAGCCAGAATGCCTCTACCTTCACAAGAATAAGCCAAATTGACCTATGATGGCACTCAAATTAACCCTTTTCCGCGCAGAAGCAAAGAGAAAATGGCTACATGCAAACAGCATAAAACCAGAACGCTGCCTGCAAGCAACTCGCAGTCTGTTCAGGTTTTATGCTGTTTGCTCCTCATCAGTATCTTAGGGTTAAAAATGAAGCCTTTAAAACATGAATTTTGTGAGAAAGGTCTGAAATTTTATTTGATTTTCTAAGGGAATTCAAATTCGCACAAGTGCGTTTCTGAGTGGTAAAGGGTTAACCAATGTACAGAAAACAAGGCTTGTCACCATAGGATGACATATGCCCCCTTTTTCCACATTTTTCTAAACCTAAACGCAAAGTGTTTTACCACTTTTTTTGAAACCTAAACGCAAAGCGTGACGGAAATTCAGAAGGACAGACAGACAGACAGACGGACAGTGCAATATGCCCACCATCGGGGGCATAAAAATTGTGGAGGTGCTATTACAAGCCACAACTGTGTGTAAGACGTACGTTCTAAATGTTGTAGCTAGCGCTTCATGATCTATAAGGATCACCCAAGATTTGTCAATTACATTTTCTTCAAGAGTCATACTGATGCAAGGGTATCCAGACAAACGGCACCCGGACAATCGGCACCCTGTGCTTTTTTGCAATCCCGGACAATCGGAACCCGGTACATTTGTCGACCCGGACAATTCACACCTGATTTAATTGTAAACCCGGACAATCGGCACCCGATCAAAGGCGATTGATAAAACCCGTCAGCACCTTGTTGGACTAAAAAATTTCTAATCCGCTTATTGGTTTGTTAAAAAAGATGATTAATAAATCCCGTCAACAAACTGTTTTATCAAACTAATTTGAGTGTGGATTGATAAACGTTATCTGCTAATTGGTTTAATAAAACCTGTAAAAAATGTACGTACATCAAAGCTAAATTAGATAATTAAAGCTTTTCTTAACTTATGAGGTTTTTCCGTAAAAAAAACAAACTGCGAATGAAAATAAGAGTAAATAGACGAAAGAAAATGAAAATGGACACAACTATTTCTGCTCCATTATTCATTTTTTACGAGAAATTTTGTTGTTATGACTATTTCTTTAAATTTTGATAGATACATGTATTATTTGACAACAAAATAAATAACAGGACGGACATTACAACATAGCCTTAAAGCGGGCGCCGTTTGTCCGGGTTAACAATTTAATCGGGTGTCGATTGTCCGGATCGACAAATTTACCGGCTGCCGATTGTCCAGGATTGCAAAAAAACGCAGGGTGCCGATTGTCCGGGTGCCGTTTGTCCTACAATCTGATGCAAGTATAGATGTGTTCATGACTAGCCACACTTCCCCAAGACTTTGTAAACAGTGAACGAGTGTCGCCAAAATCGCAACCGCGTTCCCAGGGCCTCTTTAGATTTACCATTATGTATATTTGCCTAGAGCAAGAACATATAATTTGAAGATTATTTGTAGCAATGAATAATTGAATTAAAAACATTATATCAACTGAGGGACATTTAATTTTTAGTGCAGCTAAGGAAGAAACTTCACCATCGTTTAAGCTGCAGGAACAGAAAAATAAAAAACCTCATAAACACAGGATTCGAAAAATTATTTCAAAAAAAATCATCTACTAAAGTTCAATATTAAACATGTTGAACATAATGACCTTGAGAACACAAAAAACTTGCCATTTAGGACAGACCAACTTGGTTACACACATCGATAATGATGATGATGTAATTAGGAGCAATTAATGACTAGACAGTGGCGACAGCTCCTACCCTGTTACCTGCCAATCAAAATGTCCTTAGGCTAATTTACAGTCAATAAATCACTAAAATGATCAATACACAGCAAGCAATAACATTCCTTCAGAAATTGTTGGTATAATTTTGAGAAAACTCATTACCAACAGTAAAAATAACCTTTTCTAGAATCCCTCCAATTTACTAAGTTTAAATCACTGATATTTCCCTTTAATCACAGAAAAACATAAAATAAAATGTTATTTTTACATACCTTACGTACACTATCCACAGGCGGCAAAGTTAGGCCAAAGTTACAGTCTATATCAGTATGAATAAGTTAAAATTAAGTTAAATTGTGCATGAGCGACACGTAAAAAAGATGCCTTTTGAAAAACAGAAGAAGTAAGTAAAGTTGTAGAAATAATACATTATAATGCCATCAACAATGCATTTTATAATTCTGCTGCCATATTCCCTACTTTTCCAAGGGATTATACCGGTATTTTGCATCAGTGTCCTAAAATCTGTTGATTGGTGAACCAAAAGATAAAATACCTACACAGTAAGTTTTAAGTAAACATCACACAATGCATAAAAAAGAATGCTATGCAAGATTACATTATGAAATGTTTTGAATAGGTTTTCAATCCTAATCCAAACAGATTTTTTGACAGGGTACACATTATTATATGGGATTTTTAACAGAGCTTAACAAAGCTTATTAAATGAAAGGGATAGGAAACAGTACTCTCTCAGGTCCTTTTTACAATCAACATGTTGACATATAATCCTTTGCATGCTGGGAAATTTGTCGTCTGCTAAAATGTTGTCTGCTAAATTTCTAAAATTAGCATTTTTTTTAATTTTTTTTCAAATAATACTATCAGAATAGCAAACAGTTTGGATCCTGATGAGACGCCACGTTCTGTGGCGTCTCATCTGGATCCAAACCGTTTGCATGCAAAGGCCTTCAAAATCCGGTTCCAGCGCTCAAAGGGATAATCATGTTATATCTTACACTGTTGTTAAGGTGACTTATAGGCCTATTAGGCCGGGTGTTCTTTTATGCATTGTATATATGTCTGTATATTCCCTGTACGTAAACACATGTCACTATAATAAAAGAAAGAGTATCTTATACAATAATTGTCTTCCTGTAGTTTTCTTGTAGAGGGCCATTGTTCGGTCAATCAAATTTCACAGAGGGTCCAAATTCTGACAACTGCCTAAATGTCATGAAAGACAATAAATTCATAAACTTTAGAATCTCTAGTGAAATGTTTTAAAATGTGACATTAACCCAAAACAATCAATGAAATGGAAATTTGAAATACACAAAAGAATCATATTTTATATAAATCAGTTATTTAAAGACCAGTACATCTTAACTCCAATAAAATTTTGCAAACACTGATATTGTTTAAGAATCGTAGAACAACACAAATTGTAATAAAAGCATAAAATATTGTGAAACACATAATTCATACAACATGAGTAGTAATAATCATGATGTTCAAAGTCAGCTCAGATCTTTGTCTTATTTTACAGTTCATGGACAAAAATTATATGAATATTTATAATTGCTCTAAATGAACAGAAAGTTCAATTTTCCTTATCAAGTCATTAAAGTGAAAATCATAAATGTAAAAACTCTTCTATAAAAATTGGTTAAAAAAACAAACTTACAATGAATCTTTTTTCTGAGTTACTATTTGTCATTATAAAACTTACAATTTTTGGGTTAAAGTAAATTGTAAACTGAACCATACCTTTTTGAATATCAGCGAACAAACACTGTTAAATCCAAAGCTTCACGAATCAATAAATAATCCTGCATAATAATCTCTCATAACTCATGACTGCGGTTTAATAATGTGCTCAGCCTAAGAAAACTTTCTTCGACCTCACCCAAGCAGTTCAAATATTTTACAAATATCAACAATGTTGCTATCAAAGAATTTTCAAATCCGATACGCACACACAAGATACTCCAGTGTAAACTCCCTTTCTTGTGTCACCAAAACATAATAAGACGAGCTTATTTGCAATACATAATGTCAATTAGGTCATTGCACAAATATGTCATTCTATTCACTGTAATAAACTTGTTACTGTTTTCACCTCACTTATAATGTATTGTGAAACATTAAACAGCCAAAGTGCATTGGGGCGAGGTAATCTTTATAGATCTTTACCATTCAGCGTAAATATTCCCCCAGGGTACATAACTCTGGCTTGTATCCGAGGGTTTGAAAGGGTTTTACTGCTATGTGCCAATGTTTTACACTAAGATGACAATAAAGTTTCATGCGTTTCATGTTTGCCTGTCTTCAGCTATTCACAAAAAATTATGTAAATTGTCCGTGTGCTTTAATTGTGTATTTAAATGCATTCCTTTCGTAAATTGCTTCATAAACTGAGGTAGCTTGAATATATGATGCATGAGTGCACAATTGAATAAATTGGCAGATTGACAATTATTTTAATAATTTAAGTTGAGTAGATTTGGTTTTGTATCTATATAATTTTCAATTAAGGTCTGGCCCCTTTTTCATGTCCTGTAATGTCAAGAATTTAAAACCAAATGTTGTTACTTAGTTTTGATTTCTGGTTTAATGTCCATACATCTTTTATGCCGAGTTAATTTTTCATGTCAATTTAGTGGATGGGGTTATTGGCAGACATTATATTAAAAGTTTAAAAAAAAAAACGATCACACAATTATGTCAATATTTCCCTTTAAATACACATGTACTAGAAATCGCAACAAACAATTCAGATGGTTCCTTTTACTAAAGGTTTTCTATGTCACAAAAATATTGATGCCATCAATGACCAGTACATTTTTATTCACAAGATCGAAAGGTATTCATTTCATCTCAAAATAGTCTAAATGTAAACATGGTCTGATTCTTATCTCAAGTTTTCAAAACCCAAACTTCACAAAATCAAGTGACTGCACTAGACAAAAAAATAATCTTAAATTTATTCATGAATTCATCTGTGCAGATACCCAGATGTTTCAAACAGCAAACTTGAACTTTTAATTTGTCAATATTAGTAAAGCATTTTTCTTTTTTATTTTGCTCAGTTTAATAACTGAATACAAGCCACATATAAACTAATGAACAAAAGAACAATTAAATGAAACTGTGTCTGTTTAAGACTAATATAAGCCACACTCTGACAAAACTGCCTTAATGCATGTACATGTATGTAAATGTTGTCCCAGATTAGCCTGTGCAGTCTGCGCAGGCTAATCAGGGACGACACTTTCTGCCATGACTTGATTTCTGTTTAGAACAGACTTCCTTCAAGTAAAAAATTCCATAGAAGTGAAAAGTGTCGTCGCAGATAATCTGGGACGACACATGCATTTATGAGCCCAGTTTTCCCAAATCACAGCTCACATGTTCTGTATGAATCTAATACAGTAAAGCCAATTATGACAGTTGTCATAATTCAACTATGTAGACAACACTAACTTCTTCACTGTATTTTTAAATCTTTACTCATGATTATATACAGTATAAAATAAATTGTCACTGACTATCAAAATTAGCCCCATTTGAGCACACAGTACAAGGATGTTGGTGTCTCTTTCATCAGCGGAATATTTCCTTAAATCCAGACAATCTCGGCAACAGCCATCAATAGCAGGAATGTTATCAGGAAAGCAAGTATTTGTGTGTGCTCCGAACAGTGTCATGCGCTGGGAGAACAAAGTATCAGTTGACTCTCAGGGTTTGCAGTAGATATTCTGAATTTTAAAACAGCTGGTTTAAAACCCTTTACCACTCATAAACGCATTCTGAACTGTTTGTAGTTCCTTAGAAAATGAAATTATATTGAAGACCTTTATTACTAGATCCAAGTTTTAAAGGCTTCACTTGCAACCCTAAGATACTGATGAGCAGCAAACAGCATAAAACCTGAACAGCATGTGAGTTACTCACACTCGGTTCCATAAACATGTAGCCATTTTTACTTTGCTTCTGCACACCGTTTGATCGACTCCAGCGACGACTGTGGATCATGCGACGACTGAGATACTGTTTACATGTTGGTGAAAAGCGGAATGAAAGTATTTCCCTATTCTGTATATTTTACGTATTGGATTGAGCAGGTTTGAGTGTGTTCTTTGAGAGACTAAGAAAGAAGGACTTTGTGAACATAATCCCTACCTTCCTTATTGCTTACTTTTCAAGACATCTGTTATAATGTTCCCACACAATTAAATGAGGCATCTGTGAGGCACTAAATGAAAGTATACCTGAAATGCTCCAAATTGCCCTATCACAATATTCAATCTAGACACCATGTAGTAAGTGCTTTGCACTAGAAATTAATAAAGCAAAGACTTTCGATTGATAAAATAAATCACACACTAGTTCAGAAATTATGTTTAGAGACTTGTTCATTTTTACAATTACCAGGTATCTACAAATATAAAGAGCCAACAATCTTTTGTGAATAAATTGAAATGAAAATTAATAATAAGAAGATGTCAATCGCATAATGTTGTACAAGTCATTATGACCTTTACCTATCACAATTAAGGTTTTCAATTTCTTTTTCTGCTCAAGAATAAAACTTTAAATCCAATACAAACAGAAGAAGTGGTCCAAAATGAGGTCAACGTTTTAATACATTTGAAAGTTACAAGATGAATGTTTGAACAGCCGTATTGAATTAAAAATTCCTATAACAACAAAATTACCTTTCATGGAAAGTAAAAATTCCACACCACACCAAATATTAGGCTGGGTCACTTAACAGACACCATCTACGACAACAAACACAGGATAGAATGACACGTCCGATTAACATTGTAAGAATGTCTTGTTAACCATTGCCAAATATTTTCTTTTCTATTTAACGAAGGAAAATGTTTTAACATTGACAGATACAACTTGACCAGATTGTTATGCGAGATATTCTTTGCTAACAAAGAAAGAACAAATAAGGAATTTGTGTTGAAGTTTTTAGCCTTAACAGGGTCGGGAAGATGTCCACTCAATATAGGATGACAATAAAACATGACACACTTTATATATTTTAAAGGCAATTTACATAATTAGTATTAAGCGATTAAGCAGGTATGATGTCATATAAGAAACACTATTCAAATCAACTACATTTAAAATCAGGGAATATATTAGCATTTAGCAATTTAAATTTTAATTCATTTATATCAATTCAACCGGTATAGTAAATAACCTAGTACATTATTATTATGTTCCATAATATACTATTATCAAATAAGGTCTCAAAACTCTACAATTTCAAACACAGTCAGCACAGCTATACATTTAGGAAGTCCGAGAGTGATATGTCTCTACATTTTTGTCAATTATAATTGATGTAAAAAAAAGCACTTAAAACGCCTTATCAGTTTGGATTTAAGTGGCCATAAATGTCTTGTTTCGATACCTTAAAACATAATGGATAAACATCAAGATACATAAATGTCAAAAGCAAAGTGAACAACTAGTTATTTCGCAATTTGATTTGAAGGAAAAAAATCTAAGGCAAGTTGAATGAATCAGAAGAAATACTACTTATAATTTTAAGAAGAACATAAGAGACTTCACAAGAATTCATAAGTGAAAATAACAAGTAACCATGGTGATGCACGTACCTCATATTGTATACTTGATTGTCTACTTGTTATATTGTTCAAGGGTGGATTTGCTTTTGGCTTTAAAAGAAGATATATTCAATTTAACTTTCAGATTTGTCTTTGTATCAAAATTTAGTCTCAGCTTTGTAACAAACATTAATAATACCACCAATGACAGACCGACCAGCCCACCGACTGATAAACAAAAAGACAGAGTAACTTCAATATAACCCTTTAAAGGGAATGTAAACCACGAATGAAGAAAAAATAAAAGTTCTAAAATACCGTATTTTTTTTACAATTATTAGTTTATATTGATTTAAATATCACAACTGGTATATTACATTACTTGAACGAAGATCATATTTTCAGTATATTTGGTAATAAAATTTTGCAATGTGAAATCGAAAGTACATCGAAACAATAGGTGACATAACGATATACACACTATAAATAACGCAAGTAGATTGATCATTTTATATATAAAATATAAACAATTCACTACGCATGCACAATTAATTTTGCATTCCTGGGTTTACCACGTGACGATGATGATCAATCTACTTGCATTATTTATAGTTAACTGGTAATTTACCTGGTATACATACCCAGTAAAAATAAATAAATACAAAAATAAAGTAAAAATAAAAAAAAACTTTTTTCAAGTAATGATATATACCGGTCGTGATATTTAAATCAATATACACTAATAATTGTAAAAAATACGTTTTTTTTGTTTTTTTGTTTTTTTGCTGAACAAATATCATATTATTTAAATTAGCATCAAATTCCCCATTGTTGTTTTTTTTCAATTCTGCTTATAAATCTACCAGGAAAAAATGTAAACTTGACACACTTATTTTAACTTAATGTTAAAATTGATTGGGATCTTAATCGGCTAAATGTGTCGTGTTCTGAAAAAACTGGACATAATGCTTGTGCGTAAATTGTCATCCCAGATTAGCCTGTGCAGTCTGCACAGGCTAATCAGGGACGACAATTTCCACTTTTATGGAATTTTTTGTTGAAATGATGTCTCTTCTTAGCGAAAATCCAGTTTAGGCGGAAAGTGTAGCCCTGATTAGCCTGTGCGAACTGCACAGGCTAATCTAGGATGACACTTTACGCACATGCATTATGCCCAGTTTTCTCAGAACATGGCACAAATATTTCAAGTATTTGAAGACACATTTTACACACTTACTGTGTTTCACTGTTTCTCAATTTCCACATCATTGAGCACATATTAAGATTGATCTACTTATTAAATTTCAGGTCTACATAAAGATAATAAACTCTTTCATAAGTAACAGCTAATTAAAACAAGATGGCCCTAGATCGCTCACCTGTGAAATGAGCTTGCACAGTGGCATGATTTGAACAATCTTTGTCACATATCAAATATCAAAGCTGCATGTCTGGTTAAAGATGAACAAGGTCTTTCAAGCTTTGACCTGGTCCATGTTTTTCAACGGACCGTTCCGGTGGTTCCCACTTTTTAACTCAAACAACATATCATTAAGACAAACATTTTGACAAAGTTACATGAAGATTGGGCATGAAATTCGACTTCTACAGTGTTTACAAGGTTTTTCTTTTTTTTGACTTAGTGACCAAGTTTTTGACCCAGCATGACCCAGTTTCGAAGTCGATCGAGGTATCATTGGGACAAATCTTCTGACCAAGTTTCATGAAGATCGGACAAGAAATGTGGCCTCTAGAGTGTTTACAAGGTTTCTCTATAGCCAAATAAGGAAAACTGCCCCGCCCACTGGCGGCCATGTTTTTCAACGGACCGGAACCACTTTTGAACTCAACCAACATATCATTAAGACAAACATTTTGACAACGTTACATGAAGATTTGGCATGAAATGTGACTTCTACAGTGTTAACAAGGTTTTTCTTTTTTTGACCTAGTGACCTAGTTTTTGACCCAGCATGACCCAGTTTCGAACTCGATCGAGATATTATTGGGACAAATCTTCTGACCAAGTTTCATGAAGATCAGACAAGAAATGTTGCCTCTAGAGTTTTTACAAGGTTTCTCTATAGCCAAATAAGGAAAACTGCCCCGCCCACTGGCGGCCATGTTTTTCAACGGACCAGAACCACTTTTGAACTCAACCAACATATCATTAAGACAAACATTTTGACAAAGTTACATGAAGATTGGGCATGAAATGTGACTTCTACAGTGTTTACAAGTTTGTTTGTTTTTTAACCTAGTGACCTAGTTTTTGACCCAGCATGACCCAGTTTCGAACTTGATCGAGGTATCATTGGGACAAATCTTCTGACTAAGTTTCATGAAGATTGGAAAAGAAATTTGGCCTCTAGAGTGTTCACAAACCAAATGTGGACAACGGACGGACGGACGACGGACAAAGACCAATCCTAAAAGCTCACCTGAGCATTCGGGTGAGCTAAAAAACGCTTTTGTTAATCACATGATAAACATAACAAATAACCTAGTTGTAAAAGATCTTTTTTTTTCCAAATTATACTAAAAAAATAATATTAATTGGGATTAAATTTGCTTAGCTGGATTGCATCAAAAGGGTATAAGGCTTATTGAGAAATTCTCAGTTTCATTTCCTGGGAAAAACCAGTCCTTGGTGTCTAAGAAGACTCCCAAAGACGGGATCAAACCTTGCACCTGGGACCTGATTGTCATCGCAAGATTTAATCATTTTTCTTAATTGCCACCACAACGGAAGCTGCATTGCGACATTTTACGCACATAACACGGGCGTTATGGTCGCAATGATTCCACCCAGTGTTTGAATTTGACATAATTGTAGTCTCCTCAGATTTGCTTGGCTTAACCCTTTGCATGCTGGGAAATTTGTCGTCTGCTATAATGTTGTCTGCTAAATTTCTAAAATTAGCATTTTCTTTGATTTTTTTTCAAAGAATACTATCAGAATAGCAAACAGTTTGGATCCTGATGAGACGCCACGTTCTGTGGCGTCTCATCTGGATCCAAACTGTTTGCAAAGGCCTTCAAAATCCGGTTCCAGCGCTCAAAGGGTTAATGAGGTAATCACAATTCATCATTTGTAGAAAAATCTTTTCAAAATCAAGACATTTATTAGTTATTGTTGTCATAATGCAAGACTCATTTTTGTAATGATGATCCTCATTAGTCGATGTTTCATATGACAATTATAGGACACTAAATTGAATATTAAAATCAATGTTACGTCAAATTTTGCTTATACACTATGGTCTTTATGATCGTGCCAACAAATGTCAAACTCTGACAAATTATTAATTGAATTCCTATCTAGTAGTTTTTCTTTGCTTACGCAAATACGCACATGCGCACAGTTGATTTATTAGGTGAAAGAAATAAAAACGCTTAATAAAAACCGTTGCATTACCCAGATAAGGCATACCATTGCAATCATAATTTCACACTATGGAAATATACATCATTTATCTGGATTTTCGTTCATTTTTAACTATAATTTTAGATAGATTAAGTTGTTAAAAACCTTTCAAAATGTCAAAATGCATCTTAGACGTTCCAGGGGGATTTTTTTCTTCAGAGGAGCATGCCCCCGGACCACCCTTCAACACATGATCAAAACCCAGATTCAAACTTGGCCTAGATATTATCAAGATAAATTTATTTTCTGACTAAGATTAATCAAGATTGAGTGGGAAATGTTGCTTATAGAAGGATAACGAGCTAAGAGTTGACGACGCACACGGAACAATGCATGACACACAATGACGGATGCCTGACAAAGACTGATCACAATAGCTCGCCATGGATACTTTGTCATTACAACCTGACTGTGGTCAAATAAATTAAAAAAAGAAAATGATGTCAATGTAAATTAACAGTTCCTCTTATAAGCAACCAGGATGTCCTGTCAAACTCGTGCAAACATAAACCACAAAAGAAGGCGGGAGTATGCATTCATTTTAATAACTTGATACGCATGTTTAATGTCGTAAATAGTAATTGCTAAGCAAAAAATCCAGGTAAAGATTCTTTAGCTGTGGTTACGAGTTTTATGTCCACGCCTCTGCAACTGCAATGTCATTTAATGTACCTTAACATAAACATTTCTGAATACCGCAAACACAATTTCAAAATATGCAGTCAGTTCTGTAATCCGATTCTTAAGTATAAGTTTAATTCTAAGAATCTAGAATTTGAAACATTATCACACCATTTTAATCCCATCAGAACTTTGAAATATTTACATTCAAAATTGTTTTTTATGAAATTTGTTGTAATGGGTATTTCACAGTTTGAGAAAATTGAGCAGCCTGTCAGCTACTCAAACCTGGGACCTCTAGCCCAGGTTTAAGGTCAATGCTATCCTGACAAAGTAAACAAAAATGTCACATAGCAACTACCGGTACTCTTTAAGTGACCAATCATCCTGATGTGACATTTATATTAGCCTGTGCTATAGCCTCGTAACCAAACACAAACATACCTTGGATCAGCCCTCAAAATGAGTTTTACTCCTTAAGTCGATATATTCCAGTAAGAAATCTATTAAGAAATCTATAAGCAGCGCTATTAATTGTATGTCCTTTCACACATGTGCCAATACCTTCAGCTTAGTCCATTTTTACTTCCTACTATAAATGTTATTTAACAAACCGTCAGTAATAAGCATTAGCTCCTTCCAATATTATCCTCAGCCTTTCATGGGTATACCTTATCTCAACAATGTCACTCAAGGTCGGTTCTTGTATACCACACCTCCCGTCTCAAACAATTCATTGAAAAGCATTTTCATTCAAATGAACATTTCGGGTAGTTATAAAGCAATAAGATTTCACTCATCTGTTCCGCTTCGCAAAGCCCCCATGTATAAGTTATTAAATAAAAATGGTACAAAGGTTTTCCGTGTAGTTAAAAGTGTCCAATTACATAATTATACAGTAATTTGCATCCGCAGACATTGGAAGGGTTTAAATTTTCAAGTTGTATATGGTAGCTGTTATGCCATAATGACAATCAAACAACCATGGTTTCTACTTAAAATGATTTCACCCTGAATTTAATGCGGTGATCTACATCCACAGACATTGGAAGAGTTTTCACATAGTATACGGTAGTTGTTATGCCATAATGACATTCAAATAATCATTGTTCTTCTTAAAATGATTTAACTCTGAATTTAATGTCTGCTACTTAAATGAAAGTCAACATTGTCATTGGCTTGGGGAACAATTGTCGCCTCATTGTTTAATCCTTATAATTTGGAAGGCAATTTTTAATATTTCACTTAGAAAAAAATTAATGACAATGTTGAAATAGTAGTAAAGTTTATGTAAAAGAAATGCAAATTAGTAGTAATAGTTACGTATGAAGCTATTTGCAACACAAAATGTCTATTTATTGATTAAAAGTCTAATAACGAAAACACAAAACAATTCATACCTGAATCACATAACAATGTGAAAGAGAATAAATATTTGATCTTCCAGTAATTTTCCTGTCATAATTCACAGTACCAGTTGTAGTTGTCTAAGCTATACATCATCAAACTACTTCGGCTGATAACATTTCATTTACATTTAAATTGAGCCATCAAAACAGGTGGACCGTACAATAATTAGCATTTTGCGTCTCAATGCTTGGCTAAATATGTTCCCATCAGTTAAATGCATAAATATGTACTGCATGGGTTGAAACTATTTAATCTCAAACAGGAATGTTGAACTGGTACATTAGTTACATTATCTTATTTATAATCCTCGAAAAACATTTAGTCGTAATTTCATTTTGCTCAAATGAGTTTTATGAATATTGTGGTCTAGAATGATTTTAAAGTCAATCACTACAACGACAAAAGTGAATTAAACATAATGGTGCTTCAAATTCAATAAGCAAAATAATTATTATTGTTTAAAAAATTATACAGACAATTTTCGTCATAGAATTTTTTTATTTAAGTGGGCAATAACTGGTTACATTAGACAAATTAACGATAACAATTTTTGTATGCCCCCTTTTAAAAAAAAGGGTGTATATTGTTTTTGGCCTGTCTGTCTGTCTGTCATTCTGTCTGTCTGTCTGTCCAAAACTTTAACCAATATTAAAGTTTTGTCATAACTTTTGCAATATTGAATATAGCAACTTCATATTTGGCATGCATGTGTATCTCATGGAGCTGCACATTTTGAGTGGTGAAAGGTCAAGGTCAAGGTTATCCTTCAAGGTCAAAGGTCAAAATAATAATAATAATAATTTGTTCAAAGCGACGCATAAGGGGGCATTGTGTTTCTGACAAACACATCTCTTGTTTCTTACAGAAATGCAATAATTATTACAAGAATTGTAAATTACTTTGCATATTTGTCATTAATATTCAGTTGCAGTCACACACTATACAAATTATAAAGAAAGATAACATTTGCTTTGTGAATTAATTTGAAACTTATTATCCACTAAACATAATTTTAAAAAGTCACATATTGAGATCCAAAAACAGCAATTTATTGTTTTTTTGTCAACATTATAACGACTAACTCTTGAGCCATTACGTTTAATTACAGACACAATTGTCTCCCTTAGAAATGTTCATTGAAATGGGCAATCAAATATATTTATATATATTAATTTATCATAAAATAACATTCTTATATTTGAATTCAATCTGATTAAGAATTAAAAGTGCATATCTTCCCTTCTTAAATGGAAGAGCAATTATAGATAAAATGCTTTCTCTATCGAAAAACAATTCTTAAAACTTTTTGATTATTTTAAATAACTTTTTCTGAACATTAATGCTTTAATAATTATATTTTTTTAAGTGTCAGAACATTCAAAGTAAAAAAGAAAACAAGACATGTATATAAGAAATGTTATACAATTTACTGCCAAGTTTGTCCATCATATATTTTATCTTTACAAAACATGCCAACTGAACAAAATGTCCTTGTCACACAAGTTGACTAATTATCTTGTTGTCTGAAATGGTGTCTTTGTATTAAATCTTTGCAATGGAAGGCAGTATTTTTCACACACACACACACACAAACAAAGAGATGAATCATAAAATTATACAACACCTTCATGCATTCCTTAGCAGAAACAAAAGATCACATAAGGATGAAGCCATTGTTCGCCATAATGCACATTTTTTGCCAAAACCAACATTTACAAATAATCGTACATTATAATGTATTTGAGTTTCAATGTATTCTAGTTTAACGATATAAGAGTTTTTCTTAATCCAATCAACAATACAAAAGCACATTTCGAATGAAGCAGAAGTTGCATAATGATACTACCATAAAAAACTTAAATACCCAAATGTTTTTCTATAATTGTATAATATGTAATTATCAATCCCATTTTAAGACTTAAAGCCTCGCTCTGTGAAAAGGGGGCTTTATGCATGTGCGTTGTCTGCACAGGCTAATCAGGGACAACACTTTCCGCTTAAACTAAAATACAATAAAAGCGGTAAGTGTTGGTCCTGATAAGTCTGTGCAGACTGCACAGGCTAATCTGGGACGACACTTTATGCACATGCATTAAACCATCTTTTCACAGAGTGAGGCTTATTTATTTTCATTTGACAACATCCTAACTGAACTTTGAGAGGCCTTGCATGAGGTATATTGGAAGCCTTGTTCTAACAAAAAATCCTATATCAGCATCTTCAGCCGTCATCGCGGCCCCTTAACTATGAAAAAACTGTATTGTAACATGAATTTTTAATATGTCATAGTCAAAAACCAATTCTGATACGATGGAGGTTTTTTTTTAGTTTGAAAATTGTTGAGATGCAAATGTAAGTCAATACAACTGACGCTGTATTGGATTAATTACCATGCCTACTTAACCTCCAACAAACTGTTAACTGTATGTTTTCTGGGAAAACCAGGATTATTGCATGCATATAATGTGTCATCTCAGATTACCCTCTTTAGTCCTCACAGACTGATTTGGGACGACACTTTCCCCCTAGACTGGATTTTTATTTAAACAATACTTCCTTTAATCAGCAAATTTAATAAAAGCAGAAAGTGTAATCCCTGATAGGCCTGCCAAGACTGCACAGGCTGGGACGACACTTTATGCACATGCATTATTGAAGCCCAGTTTTCCAAAATTCCCGCTCATATAATTTACAATTGTTAAACTCAAGACTTGATTTTAGCATAATTAAATTAACCCATTCAAGATATATTAAAACACAGTCCGAATCAATAATGATAAACCTATGTGAATTAAACCTACAGCCTTGTTAATTTCATTTTAAATATTTAATGGCGCTTTAAAAAAAATAAAAACACTTCTTAATGCCGATTTTATTTATGAGTTCTATCTGCAATTTTTTTGTATACACCTTACTCTTGTATAACATAGTTACACAATACGAAGTTTCAGATATCAGCCTTCCTTACATATTCTAATTCAATAATGAAATATAATTTTCACATCAGATTTTAGATACAGACCATGGTCTGCTGCAATTTCACAATTAAACTGTCTGTTATTATTGCATCAAGTTTAAATGAAATAGTATACCCATCATTATAAAATTCTGATCTCTAAAAAATAAAATAATAAAGGAACAAACAAACGTCAGTTTGAAATTCATGAAATGTCAGTTAAGATATTGGCAAAAGATGATTTACAAGATGACCTATTTTAAATCAACAAGAACACCATTACAGACATAGGATCGTAACTAATGCAATCTCACATACGTCAACAATTATATAAAACTACTGCAAATTAAAGGGACTTGTTCACCGTTAATCAAAATGATTTTTTTTTTTCAACTTTTTGTCACAGATTCAAGAAATTATTANACACCTTCATGCATTCCTTAGCAGAAACAAAAGATCACATATTGATGAAGACATTGTTCGCCATAATGCACATTTTTTGCCAAAACTATTATTTACAAATAATTGTACATTATAATGTATTTGAGTTTCAATGTATTCTAGTTTAACGAGATAAGAGTTTTTCTTAATCCAATCAACAATACAAAAGCACATTTCGAAAGAAGCAGAAGTTGCATACTTTCATAAAAAAACTTAACCCTTTGCATGCTGGGAAATTTGTTGTCTGCTTAAATGTTGTCTGCTGAATTAGCATTTTCTTCAAAAAAATATTCAAAGAATACTATCAGAATAGCAAACAGTTTGGATCCTGATGAGACGCCATGTTCTGTGGCGTCTCATCAGGATCCAAACTGTTTGCAAAGACCTTTAAAATCCGGTTCCAGCACTCAAAGGGTTAAATACCCAAATGTTTTTCTATAATTGTATATGTAATTATCAATCCCATTTTAAGACTTTAAGCCTCGCTCTGTGAAAAGGGGGCCTTTATGCATGTGCGTTGTCTGCACAGGCTTATCAGGGACAACACTTTCCGCCTAAACTAAAATACAATAAAAGCTGTAAGTATTGGTCCTGAAAAGTCTGTGCAGACTGCACAGGCTAATCTGGGACGACACTTTATGCACATGCATTAAACCATCTTTTCACAGAGTGAGGCTTATTTATTTTCATTTGACAACATCCTAACTGCACTTTGAGAGGCCTTGCATGAGGTTTATTGGAAGCCTTGTTCTAACAAAAAAATCCTATATCAGCATCTTCAGCCGTCATCGCGGCCCCTTAACTATGAAAAACTGTATTGTATTATGTCATAGTCAAAAACCAATTCTGATATGATGGAGGGTTTTTTTAAGTTTAAAAATTGTTGAGATGCAAATGTAAGTCAATACAACTGACGCTGTATTGGATTAATAACCATGCCTACTTAACCTCCAACAAACTGTTAACTGTATGATTGTTTTCTGGGAAAATGGGGATTATTGCATGCACATAATGTGTTATCTCAGATTAACCTCTTTAGTCCTCACAGACTGATTTGGGATGACACTTTCCCCCTAGACTGGATTTTAATTTAAACAATACTTCCTTCAATCAGCAAATTTAATAAAAGCAGAAAGTGTAATCCCTGATAGGCCTGCCAAGACTGCACAGGCTGGGACAACACTTTATGCACATGCATTATTGAAGCCCAGTTTTCCAAAATTCCCGCTCATATAATTTACTTTGTTAAACTCAATACTTGATTTTAGCATAAATTAACCCATTCAAGATATATTAAAACACAGTCCGAATCAATAATGATATACCTATGTGAATTAAACCTACAGCCTTGTTAATTTCATTTTAAATATTTAATGGCGCTTTAAAAAAATTAAAAACACTTCTTAATGCCGGTTTTATTTATGAGTTCTATCTGCAAAAAAGATTTATACACCTTACTCTTGTATAACATAGTTACACAATATGAAGTTTCAGATATCAACCTTCCTTACATATTCTAATTCAATAATGAAATATAATTTTCATATCAAATTTTAGAAACAGACCATGGTCTGCTGCAATTTCACAATTAAACTGTCTCTTATTATTGCATCAAGTTTAAGTGAAATAGTATACCCATCCAGGGCCCTCAATCTGTCAAATCTGAGGCCGAAATTCGGCCTCATTCCCCCCCCTNTATCATAGGCAGTTGAAGAGTGATGAAGGGGGGATTGGGGCTATATTTATTATACCCTCAAACATGTCTTTGATATTTATTTTATTATATAACAAATAAATATGCTTGACTTCAACTAACAAACCAAACACATGCAGATCATTTTATGTGAAGAACAAATTAGGTCTCATCAAAATTGCAGCTATACAATAAAATTGTGACTTACCTGATAATATTCTTTGGTTGACCCGTAACTCGGCACAATGCTTATTCCAAGGTTTTCATCCGCATCTTTTTCAACAAGCACTTGATAAATGGCAAAACCTCCAAAGCCATCATCTTCACTGTCCGATAAGTCAGGCTTTTTTGTTATATGCACTTGTTTAGATCTTTCTGATTTATTAACGTTGGGCCCCTTAAGTCCTGTGTGTTGATTGTCAAACATTGGTGCTGGGGATATGGAAACTGCTGGTAAGTCTTTCTGCCCTCGTCTTATCCCCAACATAACTCGCAACGGCATGTCTTTAAATACTTGAACGCACTCATCATTTGTCATTATTCTCAAATCCCTCCCATTCACCGCCACAATCTGATCACCGGTGCAGATGCCTTTGCTACTTCCTGTCGCCCTGTATGCAGCGCCACCTAGTGTCACACTTTTCACAGCCACACAGGAAACTTTGCCTCTCTTCCCATCCTCGATACCTAGAATCATGCCAAGATTTTCACCTGGCAGTCGATGCAATACCACGTTCTCAATTCCATCTAAAGAACCACTATGTCCACTTACTCCCAGTTTTTGGTAACGTCCATACACAGGTTCATCAGACCCAACATTGTAGTCTGCTTCCTCTGACCTTGTTTCGTCATCATCGTCGTCACTTACCTCCCCTGTTCCTGGTTCGTGCTCGTGTATAGGATACAGTGACCCTGGTCCATTGTACGCACTTTCGCCTATGGATGCTCTTCTTTGCAAAGCATACCCTGCAAACCCAGAAACGACATGGCGTTGATTTTCGTACTCCACCAAGTCGTCAGTCAGCGAATCCCCATAGTAGATGCCATTTTCATCAGAATCCTCGCTATTTTCAGACGTGAGACCAGCGTATGCAGGATCCCAGTCAGAAATGTCTGATTCTGTGCCACCAGCATCACTCTCCATTCTGTTGACACTCGGCTGACTACTGCCAATCAGGTACTTGCCCAGGTCTAGTCCGAGAAGCTGGTACTTGTTTCTCAAGTTTGGGTTCCTCTGAAAAACAGACGAAAAACATGTTTATTTCTTGTGTAGCTATTTAAATATGTTGTTCTTCAAAATGATGTATGTTTTGTATTTAGTTCAAAGGCATGTTGTTATTATATATGTATGTTAATGAGGATATGCTTAAGTCAACAATAAACTATTCTGTTCTGTTCTGAAAAACAGATTTTAAGTTGTAGGATTATAAGAACTTCTTCAGGTTTCCTCTGCAACATGAATCTCATGACATCATGACTGGGAACATTCTAAAAACTCAAATACCTCCCTAAGTTATTTTTATCAGCCAATGGCTTTTAACCCTTTGCATGCTGGAAAATTTGTCGTCTGCTAAAATGTTGTCTGCTAANCGCCACGTTCTGTGGCGTCTCATATGGATCCAAACTGTTTGCAAAGGCCTTCACAATCCGGTTCCAGCGCTCAAAGGGTTAAGAACTGAAAAATGTTACAACAACCATTTTCATGGAGCAATTTTTTAAGTAGTTTTTAACTTTATATTTCAAAAAAATTCTTTATATGAAAGACAAGCTGGGGTCAAGTACAAGTCTAAAATAACATACAATTAAATAAACTGTAATACTGCCATTCACAAACAAAAACGCAAGTATTGCATTCATTTTTTAACCATCTATTTTCAAATTTAAGGTAAAATAAACCTTAAGGTAATAATACAACTGCATGATATGTAAACAGTCATCATCAAGAGAGAATATGTAGCTCCTGGTGAAATTAAATAATGCAAAGTACTCCTATGTACAATACCAGTAGTTAACAAAGGAAAGAACACTAATATATGGTCCTGTATTTTCCCCACAAATAAATTCAGTGTTTTAATAATGGATATATTATAATATCTTATCAAGAAACAAAATCACTGCATTATTATATATTGGTATATTGTCATGTTATGAGAAAACTGGGCATAATGCATGTGTGTAAAGTGTCGTCCCAGATTAGCCTGTGCAGTCTGCACAGGCTAATCAGGGACGACACTTTACGCTTTTATGACATTTTTTTGTTTAAATGAAGTCTCTTCTTAGCAAAAATCCAATTTAGGCGGAAAGTGCCGTCCCTGATTAGCCTGTGCGGACTGCACAGGCTAATCTGGGACGACACTTTACGCACATGCATTATGCCCAGTTTTGTCAGAACAAGACACATTTCTCAATACTTACATGTGTTTCTTTACAAATTCTC